>NLAC01002036.1:0-184319 GCA_002374635.1 Metschnikowia sp. 04-218.3
GTGGTGTGACAATGCCAAATGAATTAATCGGGGGTTCAACAGAATATTCAAGAAAGGTACAAAGCATAGTGAGACAAAATATTCAGGGTATAAGTGGAAAGAAGATGATTCCGAGTGGACTACATCGGAACAAAGTTCAGTTTAGCTGATGTGCTTACGAAAGGAGTATCGAAGCAACAGCATGAAAGATTGAGGTCTAGAATCCTACAGAAATGATGAACGTCAGATAGAGGACGTTGCATCTGAGGGGGAGTGTCATACGTGAAAGACCAGATGTTCCATCTGAGGGGGAGTGTTGAACGTGAGTATGCAGTACATCAGAGATGTACTGGTTCCTCACGTGTCTGCACATAAGCATGAGCAGATGAAACAAATGGTGGTCTTTTATATGCAGGTGGTGGCGACGTCTCCGAGCGTCGGCGGTCCCGAAGGGACACGCCGCGACTATATAAGAGAAGGAGACCGACGAACCGGAATTCAAGAAAAGCATCAGCTCAGTTAAGGAGAGGAAATAGCGATTTCCTAGTATTAGATTAGAGACAGACTAGAATACAAATAACTGAAGTGGCAGCTGAAGTGCCACGCTGACTGGAGTACAAGAGAACAATTACGTAAGAGTTCCAGCTTATGAACTAGCCAAGGTTCAACGCGTAACAAATACTATATACATAAATTGACTATATACATCAGTTGGCCTTCTCCTTTTGGATACGAGCCACGTAGTGCTTGGAAATCACATTCCATGATCTCATGTATCTCTCTAGACACTGGTTGACACAGGCATTCTGTGGAGCAGTGATGGAGTCCTGTGGGTGGTCAATGCACTTATCGAAGCAGTTCTCGGTGATTTTGTTGACGAGCTCGGTTGCGTTGGCAACAGCTAGCTCCTGGGCAATTTGCTGCTCCAACTTAGTCTTGATCTTCTGCGACTGGTTGTTGATCACAGGGCTGGCTGTGGTGGCGGTGCTTCCAAAGAGAGCCATTTTGGGTGGGAGAAGAGTTGAGCAGCGCTGCTTGAGCCGACAGAAACACCCGTGCACCTTATATGCACACCTTGGCATATTGACAGTAGACAATTGTTTATGACGTAGAAATAACCAAATGTCATTTTATTTCTGACTAATTATGTTTGAAATTATGACCTACTGATTTAACGTATATATATCTAGACCAAGTTTTAGAGATCATGTCCATTAGTATTGCAGAAGTCCAGTACCCTATAGTGCTATACTTCCTGATCCGGTTCTAGAATGCTACTATATCCCGGAAAGTGTTTATTCAAATAGTGTAATTGTCTTGAATCGTGCACATAAACAGTTTAGAGCATTTAGAGTTCAGGGTATTCAAAGTAGGGTAATTAAAGTAAGGTGTTCAAAGTAAGGTGTTTAGACAGAAAAAGTCAGAATTCTGATTCCAGATTGTTTCAGTCCTGTATAAGAGCGTTTCAGTTTTTAATTGTGTCTGTTTCAGATCTGCATTAGTTCTGATTTAGGTGTTGAGTGCCGTAAGAGCATTGCTACGGTGGCCGACAATACGCCTTTTTCTCGGTCACGGCATTAATACGCGCAACAGCTAAAACAAGGCTTGGCTAAGCTTAAGTGTGTCTAGATGCGCGTCACGTGTGCTACTGATAAGCAGTGCTGCTCTGGTCTTTTCGAGCCTATATATACCACTCTAGACGCACCCACCCGCCCCTATTTATCTTATCGTCTTAGCCCATATTTTCTAAGCTTGCTAATAAGTAGACCTTATTTTTGCTTTCTTTTTGTCTTATGTCCTTACAGACTCTAGCCGATCCACTGAAACATTCATATGATTCTACTAGCGAGTCTACGATGATCAATGATGGTGATTTAGATAAGCCGTCTGGAGAAAATGCTAAGGCGAACAAAACAAAAGAGGCCCATTTATTTCTTCTTGTGCATGGACTTTGGGGAAATGCTAGCCATATGCTAACAATCCAGGAAGTAATCCAGAAGTCGTTGTCGGACGTGTCGGAAGAGAAAATCGTATTTTTGAGGCCCTCGTCTTTTCAGTTCTGGAAGACTTACGATGGAATTGGCCGGTGTGCGGAAAATGTGGTTGCGGATTTATTCTATGAGATTGAAACTTTGAAACAGTCTGAGGGTTTGAAGGTGACTAAGATTAGTGTCCTTGGCTACTCAATGGGAGGCTTAATTGCTCGTCATGTGATCGGCGATCTCTATGCCTTGGGCTTTTTCAACCAGGTTCACCCCGTCTTCTACACATCTTTTGCTACGCCTCATGTAGGCGTCCATTTCTTTCGGAAAACCTTATTTGATAGGACATTGAATTTCTTGGGCCAGCATACTTTCGGGAAAACTGGCCCGCAGTTCTTCCTCACCGATTCGCAGTCGCTTTTGGTGGAGATGTCCCGGCCAAACTCCAAATACATGGAAGGCCTAGCCCTATTCGAAAAGCGGCTGCTCTTGGCCAATATCAAAAACGACCGCAGTGTGGCCTTCTACACAAGCTATATTACTGCATACTCGCCGTTCGACTCCATTGACTCGGTCCACATTAAGTACATGAGAAATCTTCCATCCGCACGCATTGGGGGTTCTACTGTATGGCCCAAATTCGTGGATCTTGCTACATCTCGGAAAGTGGAGCCTACGGAGGAGTTTGGAGGCAATATCCAAGAAGACCCCTCTCTTATCATGACCAATAAGTTGCTAAGGTACACCATACTTGCATTTGCCATGCTATTCTTATTTCCCTTATACCTTCCTTTGGTGTTTTGCTTGTCTTTGACCGTATCTTTATACAGTGTTATAAAGGTATGCTTATTAAAAGGGCCTGACTTGGAGTACCACTGGGATAAGGTGCGGGAGGCCGTTTATTATGGCGGACAAGTTGACTCTACTAATGCCAAAGTGGGATATTCCAAACGGTGGGCCCGGTGGAGAGAGAGTCTTAGTGATTTCTGTAAAGGGGATACTTCCAAAATGACTGAATCGACGCTTGAAAATATGTTGCAAGCAGAGCATAATTTCTGGAGTCTGCCCGAAACTATTGTTGAAGACGAAGTACAGCGTTCCAATCAAGACCTGGGCCGTGATTCTGGAGCTACTACACCCACAAACTCTGGGTCAGTACCTAAAAACAATGCCACAGTTGATAAAATCACCAGCTCCAAAATTTTAGCGAAATTTTTCAAGAAGCCAGCCAATGAAATCAGCTTCGAAAAGAACGATCTTGCTTGCCAAGATATATTGGGAGATCTAGAAATGCCCAAAGAAGACTTCCCATTGTTCCAGCCCAAGGCAGCTCTCCAGCTTTCTCAGAAAGCCAAGGAGATTGTCAAGAACTTGAACCAACTCCAATGGGCAAAGATCCCAGTGTACCATGATCTGTTCAATGCCCATGGGACGATTGTGGGACGGAGAGGCGGAATGAAAAACCCAAAAGCTACCTGCACATTGTACCTCTGGGGCTCTCTTCTTCGGAACCATTTGCGAGGATCATCTGAATCCCCATCCTGCTGATGTCTGGTTATAATCAGGACAGCCTCAAACCAGTGAATCTCCGGTGCATAACAATCAGTGAATTCTATTTTTAACCATTCACTCGTTTTCTCTAAATCAATAATTTATTTCTAACCATAGTTCATGGTGTAGATATATCTCGGTGTAGCCTCGGTTGCAGTTGCAGCCTGCATACCAGCTAATCGCGATTCTTGCTACATCAAACAGAGCAAGTAGTGATTGCCGTTACACAGGATCCGATCTGACTTCACTCCTTCAGGCTTCTTTCGGTGCAGGTATAGCACATCCATGAACATTTAAATACTCATCCATTTTATCTGCTAGCAACACTCGCTCCATATCTCGTGATACGTTCCAGTCACTCTCGCCCAAGCCATTAAGTTATCAGATTGAAGCCCATTTGTCGCTATGTTTCGGAATCAAATGGGGGTCAATTCCAGATTGCCGGGCTCGGCAATTCTGCGTTCCATACTTGTTCCATTTTCCAATATGAAACGTACCTCGAGAAGCTATGGGTACTTTCACTTATCCTACATTCAGAGTCTCCGAAAGTCAGAGAGCCAAAGGGTAAGTATCAGACAATTCAGTGGATATACACATAGAGATAAGGTCAAATCCAACAATTGGAGTTACAAGAAAGATGGCTCTTACAATTGGAATCACTACGAAGAGAGCTCTACCAATCCCAAAGTCTTGGGTATCACCTTAGGTGTGCTCTCAGTGTTGGCCATTCATAATCCCTATTCCAACGATGTCCATGCAGTTGACACTACCATACACAAACTTAACCCCTCAGATAAAGCAGACACGTTTGAGAATGGTCTATACAAGGCTTCTCAAGAGGAGGAGCTTAGTTTGTACAATGAGTACAGGCGACAGAAGTTGCACAAGGGAGCATGGCCTATGCGAGTATTTTACCGGCTCAAGTTTCTTATTTCCGACTATCTCATTGATCCAAGCCACACTGTCTTGCGGTTTGTGGAATTGAGTCTTCTCTTCTTGCCGTTGTTGGTGCTGGTTCCCATTTGCTGGCTTGGCTCCACTGACAAGAAAACCAAAACCAAAAAGGGCGCTCAAGTATGGTACAAGTACTTGAGGTGGACCACGGAGATTGCCGGACCTACTTTCATTAAATTGGGCCAGTGGGCTGCTTCTAGAACAGACATTTTCCCCAAGGTAATGTGTGCCGAGTTGTCTGAGTTACACTCCAATGCTAAAGCCCATTCGTTGCACCAAACAAAGAAAATCTTGAGTAAGAGTTTCAATATGCCTTTCGAAGAAATATTCGATGAGTTTGACGAAAAACCTGTGGGTGTGGGAGCAATTGCTCAAGTGTATCTCGCTAAACTCTCGGAAAAAGCCATTTCCAAAGCAAAGCAGGAAGGTGATGAAGAAGTGAAGCTTTCCTTGGACAAATCTGATAGCAATTCGGGCACATTTTGGAACAGTATGGTTGTTACTGAACCTCGTGGAAGCCACATTTCCTCGGGCCAACAAGTTGCCTTGAAGGTCTTGCATCCACGAGTGGAGGTGAAGATCAATAGAGATTTACGGATCATGAAGTTCTTTGCCAATCTTATCAACGTCATCCCTACAATGGAATGGTTATCGTTGCCTGATGAAGTGGAGCAATTCAGCATCTTAATGAGGTTGCAATTAGACCTCAGAATCGAGGCTATGAATCTTGCCAAATTCCGTCATAACTTCAAAGACAGGCTTGATATTCACTTTCCCAGACCATTTTTGAACTTTTCCACACGGGACGTTTTGGTGGAGGAGTACATCAAGGCCATTCCGATGTCTAAAATGCTTTCATTGGATGAGAACTTCGGCAAAAACCTCTCCAAAGAAGTGAGTGATAAAGGCTTGGACTCTTTTCTTCAAATGTTGATCTTGGATAATTTTGTTCACGCGGACCTTCACCCAGGAAACATGCTTGTTAGGTTTTACAAAAATGCCCACTACAAGCACGAAAAGGAATACAAAATCATCAAGACCAGCAATGAGGCTGAGACCGATAGAATCACCGAGGAATTGTTGGCTTTGGGCGATGACCACAAGGCATGGTGTGAACGTTTGAAATCCTTATACGACAGTGGATATCACGCAGAGATTTGTTTCTTGGACGTTGGGCTCATCACAGAATTGAACCATGACGATAGATTCAATTTCATTGACTTGTTCAAGGCTCTTTCTGAGTTTGATGGCTACAAAGCCGGAGAGTTGATGGTGGAAAGATCGCGTACCCCCGAAACTGTGAACAACAAGGAAATCTTTGCGCTCAAGGTTGAAAAGTTGGTGGATAGAATGAAAGAGAGGACATTTACGCTCGGAAATATTAGCATTGGGGACTTGCTAGATCAGGTTCTCTCCATGGTCAGATCACACCATGTGAGAATGGAGGGAGACTTCATTACCGTCATTGTGGCCATTCTACTATTAGAAGGAATTGGAAGGCAGCTCGATCCTAACTTGGATCTTTTTGCAAGGTTCGTATACGCAATAACTTTAGGGTTTCCTACTGAAAATACGCTTCCGTTGTTTTTCTGAGGATGTATGCCCTTCCAATATTTTGTGAGGATATAATATGAGGCCCCATGCTTTTCAATGAATTCTCAGTTTATGCTCATCTTCAATTGATACTAACAAAATAGTTCTTTACCGGTATTAAGAAAATTGGGAGCCCTGAAAGAGGGAAGGGAGCTCTTGAGAGATGAAGACTCGCTCAATATGATCAAGGTGTGGGTCGCGCTCGAAGTGAGACAGCTTATCCATGCATCGATACAAGACGTACGTGTTTTTTTTTTCTTTTTTTTACTTCTTTCAAATACTAACATCCAGATACATGCTTTGGTGAAAGCAGATATGTTGAGTGCCAATATCTAAGTGCAAATATCTAGAGCACAGATGAACCAATAACGCAATGCTGAGTACCAGCTAGTTTAACCCTCCAAGAAGTTTAATTTCTTGGATAGGAAACATAAATAGACTAGACATTGAAAATAAGATAAGCACGCCGATGTGGTTCTAGAATTTATTGCGGAGATAAGCCCAAAGGGATCTATCGCCGGAGGTTGGACTGGACACAAGAAGTCGTCACATGACTCGCACCTATAAAAGACCCCGCCACCCCACGTTTCTTACAGTGAATCTCTCTTTACCTACAACAATCACAATGAGCTCCCAAACCTTAGGCCAATGCTGCGTGGACACCCACTTCCATGAAGGAACTCCAGTTGGAAAATTCGAGACTGTGTTTGGTTTGGACTCCTACGTCACCGGCGAGAAGAGCAACAGAACTGTGGTCATCTTGACCGATATCTACGGCTACAAGTATAACAACACGTTGTTGCTTGCTGACCAGTTTGCCAAGGCCGGATACAGAGTCTACGTTCCAGACATCTTGAATAATGACTTTTTTAAGGGGGATGACTTGCAAGCATGGTTTGTCAACCATACTGAGGATATCACCTTCCCATTGGTGGACAACTACTTGAAGGCATTGCGCCAGGAGATTGGATCCGATGGCTTTGTCGGTTTGGTGGGCTACTGTTTCGGTGCCAAATACACCATCCAGCAACTTGCAGAGAACAAGTACGGTAGTGCCGGAGCTGTGGCACACCCTTCGCTCGTTCAAATCGACGAGGTGAGCAAGATCACCAAGCCATTTTTGATTTCGGCAGCCGAAGTGGATCCTATTTTTGCCACGGAATTGAGACACGCCACCGAGGCCAAGTTGGCTGAGATTAAGGCCAAATACATGATTACAGTGTTTGGAGGTACTTCCCACGGTTATGCTTGCAGAGGAGACGTCAAGGACCCTAACGTTAAGTTTGCCAAGGAGAAGACACTTGCCGACCAATTGCAATGGTTTGCATTGTGTCAAAAGTAGGCAATTGATTACGATTGCTTCAAATGCTTAATAACAATGTTATAGTAGCACGGCGATCTTTCCTATGAGTGCATGCAATTATGACCAGCACTGATGACACTTTAGATAATAAAACTCTTGATTGTTGATTATGCTAAATCACTATTGTCTATATTTGATTGTGTGCAAATTTCCGTTCTGACATTGTAGTTATTGCATATATTTGGGTGGTAGGAGCGAATCGCATATAATTACCTCAGATAATCAACGTTTTGACGTTTGGTTGCGAGACCATGAAATTCCGCGTTCTCCACATTCTGCTCATTTCCTCCCACTCCTTATCTCTTAATCAGAATCCCAAAATGGAGAAAACACTTCCAATCCACAACTTCAAGGACCCAAGTACCAAAAATAGAAAATGGCCGTTTTTGGCTTTGGCCTTGGCTTCCATTGGTTTATATCTCTATCCTGGGCCTATCATATCTGGAGGATGCAGGCTCTCCCCTCATGTGGCCAATGGTGACTCCCTCTGTCCTCTTGTGGACAAGATTGACCCCCTGAAGTATTTATACAAACCTGAAACCCTTGAGTACATTCTCCACGATGAGAAGTTCAGAAACGAATCCTTGACCAAGTTAAGCGATGCCATAAGAGTACCTACACAGATCTTTGACGATATGGTCATCCCAAACAGCGCCGACTCCTTACAGGATCTCTACAAGCTCGATTCAAGATGGCAGCCATTCGAACAATTCCACGAATATCTCCTCAAAAGCTTTCCTTTGCTCCACAAGCATCTCAAGGTTGAAAAGATTAACAAGTTTGGCTTGGTGTATACTTGGGAGGGACTGGACACGGCCAAAAAACCAATTCTCTTGACTGCACACCAAGACGTTGTTCCCATTCAGGACGATACTTTGCCCCAATGGACGTTTCCCCCCTTTGAAGCTGGCTACAAGGATGGGTACCTCTATGGACGAGGTGCTTCCGACTGCAAAAACCTCTTGGTTGGACTTTTGGAGACAATTGAACTCCTTCTTTCCGAGAAGACGTTTAAGCCAAAACGGACCATCGTGCTAGGCTTTGGATACGATGAAGAATCCATTGGAACCGGTGCACAGGCCATATCTAAGCACTTGACTGCGAGGTATGGCCCCGACTCGTTCTACCAACTCATCGATGAAGGCACCGAAGGGTACGTGGAGTTTGAAGGCGACAAGTATATTATCCCTGCTACCGGCGAAAAGGGCCACTTGAACTCTTTCCTTGAACTCTTTACTCCAGGTGGTCACTCCTCTGTTCCACCCAAACACACGTCCATTGGGTTGTTGGCCCGGATCATCAGCCAGATCGAGGATGAAGAATACAAGAGTATCATTTCAAACGCAAATCCGGTTTTGAACCAGTTGCAATGTGCAGCCGAACACTCCAAGTCCATGGACCCCAAGTTGAGGAAAAGCATTCTTGAAGCTCATTTGAATAAAGACGCAAACGACGCTGTTTTGGAGCACTTATCAAGGAACTTGGGTGATAAGTATTTGGTCACTACGTCGCAAGCCGTGGACATCATCCTGGGAGGTGTGAAGTCCAATGCCCTTCCAGAGCATGCGTCCGTGGTTATCAACCATAGAATTGCAGTGGAGGAATCAGTCGAGCTGACCAGAAAAAAGATTTTAAAACAGGTCGAGGCTTTTGCCCTGGAATTTGACTTGGGTCTTCACGCAGACGGAAAAGTCATCTTGGAAGCAACGCAAAAGGGATACTTCAACTACCTGTCGATTGAACAATTGGAACCAGCACCAGTGACACCCATCGGAGACGAGATCTGGAATATTTTTGGCGGCTCCGTGAGGTACTTGTATGAAGAATTGTTGGGACACAATGAAACGTTTATTGTTTCGCCATATATCAGCACGGGCAACACCGACACCCGGTTTTACTGGGACTTGACGAGAAACATCTACCGGTTCAGCCCCACGATCCCAGGAAAAGCCTCCAACATCCACTCTGTTGACGAGTCTCTCTTGTTCGAGAGTCATATGCACATTATTGCCTTCTACTACTACTATTTGCAGATGGTGGATGACCTCAGCGACCCTGCACCAGAGTCACAGTAGTCAGAAGTCTGGAAAAGTGACCGAGAAAAAGTCATGGAAAATAGACACAGCGTAATCACAAAATAGTCGGTATTATCCAGTAGTAGTCATGGCACTTACTAGGCTAGTTCTATTCCAATTAGGTCAGTGACTAGGGTGCTTTATATACATATAAGAGCACTGACAGTGTGCATGCTAGAAGTGCGCCAGATGCTCATCGACACTCAAAGCATTCTCACACCACACCTCCAGCACATATCAAGATGCCTACGGAATTAGAAGAGTTGGTGGAGTTCTTGCACTCGCCTCAGCCGGCAGTCATGCAAATCGCCCTAGACAACCTTGTGGGGTACTCCCAGGGCCCACAGCAAAGAGTCTTTGCCTACAACAACTACGAAGCCATCAAGGACTTGAAGAAGTTGTCTCAAGATGACAACAGGAACACTGTCAGTCAAGCTGTAACCATCATGGCCAATCTCTGTGACGATACTGAAATGAGACGCTTGATGGTCGATGATGAAGCCTACTTGAAGGTGTTGACCAATGCCATCATCCAACCCACCAATACCAATGCAGACTTGATGTGTATCTTGGTGGCCAACCTAGCCAAAAACGACTCCATTACCAAAGTTTTTGGCATTCAATTGTCTCATTCGGAAGATGTGGCCAAGGTGTTCAAGTCTTCCAATGCCATGGACTGTCTCATGGATTGCTTTGTCAAGGGCTTCGATAGGTCTCTCAACAAGTACGCCACCTACGACTACTTGGCCTACTTTTTCGCCGACATTTCTCGGTTCAAACTTGGTAGAGATTACTTCATCACCGAGCAGGCGTACGATGGCGTGGTTCCCATCTCCAAGCTATTGGTGTTCACGGAGAAATACGACTCCAAGATCAGACGTGAGGGTGTAGCCTCCACCATCAAGAACTCGTTGTTCGACACGGACTCTCACCCCAAATTGGTCAACGACGAGAATATTAATTTGTTGCCCTACTTACTTTTGCCTATTGCCGGGCCCGAAGAAATTGACGACGATGACATGTTCAACTTGCCTGAAGAGTTGCAATTGTTGTCTGCAGATAAGACGCGTGAACCCATCGACTCCATCTTGTCGACTCACTTGGAGTCCATTTTATTGTTGAATACTACTCGGGAGATGAGAGAATACATGAGGGAGAAATCCGTGTATGCGTTGGTTCGGGAGCTCCACAAGGCCACATCTTCGGAGGAAGTGGCTTCCCTTTGTGATAGAGTTGTGCAGTTGTTGATGAGAGATGAAGCTGAGCCTGGCGAGGAAGAAGAGGAGCACGTGAGTGAGGATGACGATGAAGATGACGATAAGATCGTGGAGGTGTTGTAAGATACTCATGTAATGAATATATTTTGAACTCATTTCTATATCCAGGTGATTGTCAAAACACGCCATGTTTGCCTAGTCCTTCAACTGCAACTTTCCATCCACCAATTTGAGGTTCAGCTTGACGATCCGAATGATTCTGAGTTTGTTGTCCTTGTGTGTACTGATCCTGCTCTTCAACTTGAGCAATAACTCCTTCGTGGTAAGCGGGTTGTTCCGAACAATGCCCAAAACTTCTGCCGTAGTTACCAACTCCCCGTTGGGACCGGCGTTATTGATATCAACAGCAACATCCTCTCCTGTTGGTGGTGGCAGGACTGACATGGATTCTTCCCGCTTGATTTTCTTCGAAGGGGACATGGGCTCCACTGCAGGTGACCTCTTCTTGGAATGTGGGTTCCATTCTCCAGGAGGGAAATCTCTCAAGAATTGACTTGGTGCAGTAATCACGATAGTTCCATTCGTGGAACGAGAAATAAAGATCGTTCTGGGTCTTGGCTCTTGGAATCCGGAGTCAACTCCCTCCACGGGTTCTGCCTTCACGGCCACCTCATTGTCCGAGTCATCTTCACTTTCTAGATCAGACTGCGAAACGTATGGATTCATTTCTTCGTCATCACTCTCGTAGACGCCTCCTTCGGTCCGGTTCAAGACCTTCTTCAACTTCTTACCTTCTTTATCAACCTTCCTGGACTTTTCCACCTCGAACAAGTCGTTCAACTCGTCATCTGTGGCTGCACCTTCGTCCAGTTGGCCTTCGAAGTTGGCGGCCTTGAGCATGTCCTTCTTGATTTTCTTCTCCAGTAATTTATTCTCTTCTTCGTCACCATCCATGATGGGTGCTTCTTCGTCATCAGCGAACTCTTCATCGAAATCCAAGTCATCATGATCGGAGTCTCGATCATTGGTACCTCCTTGTACAGTCCTCATTCGACTAGATCCACTGGCAGGAGCTTGAGGTCCGGAAGCAGCCCCACCGTTTGAGCGTTTAAACCTCATGTCGCCATTCTCTGCGCCTGTATCATCCATATGCTTCATGAGCCATCTTGGAGCCGAGGAGTTCTTCTCCATCCGAGCCTCGGCCTCTTCTAGCGTCAACGTAGCGTACTTATTTCTGGGCGTGAACTTGTATACCTTTTCAGCAGGCACCATTCTGAAGCAGTTCTTGTCAAACACAAAAAGCACCTGCGTTGCTTCGGTCGAACCAGCCTCATAACTGCCCACAAACACATTGTCGCCGGTGTAATCCTCAATCACCCATGGATAGTACTCCTCGTATCGAAGCTTCCGTTTTTTCTCGTCCATGACATGCACCTGCTTGGTCTTCCTCTTGAAGAGGTTCTTCCGGTGTCTCCTTGCACCACCATCAGGGGCAACCTGAGACATGTCCGCCACTTCTGGCTCGCCATCCTCGTTTTCTCCGTTGGCACCAGTAAGAGAAGAGCCATTCTGGCCATTTTCCGACTTGATGGATAGGTTCTCCTGGCGACGCCGGTCCATGTCCTGTCTGGACCGCTGGAACTGGATATTCTGAGGATCTTTTCTGTGCATTCGAACTGGCCGGTTGAAGTTCTTCATGATGTTCACATCCTGCTTGGTGTGGAACTTTAAGATATGGTGCCTGGTATCTTGTAATTCCTGTTGTGTGCAAGCTTTCAACGAAATGACGTTCCACTCGGGGGTCGCAGCGGGAGGCTTCTCGTCTTTGACTGGACCCACATTAGGCTCCCTTTTAACTGCGGGCGCTTCCTTTTTGATGGGTGATTGGCTCATGGTTATGCAACGACGAGTAGGCGAGGAGCCTAGCGTAGTTTGAATAGTGAGGTGAGCTCCTGCAGGAAATACCCGGGCTTCCAGCTGAGGCCATGAGTGCCACTCAAAACCATGAAGTCTGTTCTGCTAAAATCGGGTAATGGTATTTTTGGGAGATATTAATATATATAATTCTTGACTTTGGAAATTTGGGTATAGCAAATCGGGAGTACTAATAAGTGGGATAATGGATGGCATTGTATGGTATTGTATGGTATTGTATGGTATACTCTGTACTGCGTAGTTAGCAGTGCGCAGCACCGTATACTCAAGCTTAGCCCTAGTACTTTCGATGGAGCATGTCCCATCTTCCTCTGCAAAATATGGAAATATCAAAATACCAAATTAGGAAAATATTAAAATACCAAATTAGGAAAATATCAAACATCAAAGTATTAAAACATCAGAGTATTAAAATATATTAATAAAATATCAAAGTATAGGAATGTATCACAGAAACATTATTTCACTCGACTAGCTCATCTTTAGAGCTTCACTATAGCCAGCACTGGACCTCACACATAGGCTCTAATAGACCGATATTTCCATATTTGCATATCCCTGAATCTTGTGGAAGTGAATAAAATGCGTTTTGTCAAAACTAAAATCTCGTGGGGCCAAGTATCCGTTCCTTGTTTCTTATCTACCATTGGTAATACCCAGTAAGCGCACCGGCCAGTCTTACCGGTACCGGCCAGAATTTTTCAAGCGGGCCGCACCATGACTAACCCCAGAATACATCCTGGAGATGTCTATCTGCGCAGCCATACACTGAGATAACATAGATTCTTCTAGTTTCTTTATTTTCCTTTTTCAAAAAAATACACCCTTGACTCTAGTCTAGTCTAATTATAGTCTATTGTCCAGCTGTCTACGCATAGTCGTCTACTGATAGTCTACTGTCTACTCAGTCTACTCAAGTCATCTACCTTTCAATTCATTCAAATCAAGTCACTCCTTAGATATGACGGAACAATCCTCGCCTCCACCAGGATACCTTGGGTTCATTGCCGGGATGTTTTCTGGAGTCACCAAGAATGCAGTGGGCCACCCGTTTGACACGGTCAAAGTACGTCTTCAGACGTCGGAGGGAAGATTCAAAGGTCCAATGGACTGTGTGTGGCAGACGTTCAGATCAGAGGGCATCAGAGGCTTCTATAAGGGTTTCACGCCGCCTCTAGTAGGCTGGGTGCTCATGGACTCTGTGATGCTTGGTTCGTTGCACCTATACAGGAGACTTGTCAAGGACAACTTCTACCATGACGAAAAGAAACTTCCTTTACTGGGCCATGTGATTGCTGGTTTAGGCAGTGGCTGGACTGTGTCGTTTGTGGCTGCCCCCATAGAGCAGATTAAGGCCCGGCTCCAGGTGCAATACGACGGAAAGACAAAGCTTTATAGTGGCCCCATAGACGTGGTCAAGAAGTTGTGGAAAATCTCCCCCACGGCTATCTACACGGGACTCTTCCCAACCATGGTGTTCCGGACCAACTTCATCTTCTGGTGGGGAAGTTACGAGATCTTCACCAACTGGTTCACTGATAATACAGGCTTGTCCAAGCCTTCCATTAACTTCTGGGCTGGTGGACTATCAGCCACTGTGTTTTGGATCTTTGCATACCCGGCTGATGTTGTCAAGCAAGTGATCATGACCGATAGTCCGGTGAAATCCCAAAAGCGGTTTCCTCGGTACATGGATGCGGTGAGGTTTATATATAGAGAGCGTGGAGGATTCTCTGGCTTCACCCGGGGATTTGGGCCTTCCATCTTACGTTCCTTCCCTGCCAATGCTGCTGCCTTGGCTGCATTTGAAGCCACCATGCGGGTACTCCACGGCCACGACTGAAATCCATCAAAACCATCAAACCCCATCAAACCCCATCAAACACTATATACACTGTATATAAACATATTTAATTCAACTGAGTCTCTACTTTTCTTGTCATCTAACTGACCTCTTTAGTCCTAATCATAAACTTAATTGGTCATATCTCTAATGTCTGCTGGTGTTGAGGAAGATTTCTCCCATGGCTTGGTCCGCGTCTGCACATGCGACTCGGACTTCTGGTCGCTCAACACTGTGTCTGGAATGTTCTTGATTCCCGGAACTGGTTTTCCAGAAACAATCAAATTGACAAGTTCTTGGTAATTGGAAGAATATGGAGCATCCTGTGCCTCTTGTAGCTGGTCACCCAGTGGCTGAACCGAGTCCTCTGATACTTGAGGCTCTACTAAGACTTGGGGCTCTACAGACAGAGGGTTGGAATCGTCAAGGAGAGTGATCTTTCCACCATTGTTTCTTTTCCATGCATAGTAGTCATCGAGGTTGAGTATATTGCCTGTTTTGGTGCAAAAGAAGAAGGACTTGGCCTGGTCAATGAGCTGCTGCTTCTCACCTGGGGGTATGGCAGTTACTGTGGGGTCATTCTCCTTGAGATTCTCTATGTGGTTTTGCAAAATCTCCTGGATTCCATCCTGGAATTCCGTGAAATTGTCCCAGTCAAAGGAGGAGAACTCCACGTAAACAGCTTCTTGGGGGTCGGACATTGATGGGTAGCTTGAGACTAGTGCTTGAGAAGAACTGTAGGCCATCAGGGCACGTGACCTGGCCTTTTACACCCATGAAACACAATGAACTAAGAAGTGAAGAACATAACTAAGAAGTTAGAGTCTCTGAAGGTATTCAAAGAGAGAATTTCAATACTTGGTCTGATTTGTATTCCAACACCTAAATTGATTATGTATCTCCATAGTGTGGGGCCGTGTAGGCTTGGACAATATATGGCCGCGACTACTCTCAACTACCCAGTACCACTAGCACCATGTCTCTACCAAGACAAATCACACAGACACATGTGTACGTTGCAGCAATTGTGCTACGAATAGGCTTCTTTCTTTTCGGCCTCTACCAGGATGCCTACATGCCGGTGAAATACACCGATATCGACTACTTGGTGTTTTCTGATGCGGCTCAGTATGTATACGAAGGCTCGTCGCCTTATAGGAGGGAAACTTACAGGTACACGCCACTTCTATCGTGGATGGTGTTGCCCAATGCCTTTGGCGGGATGTTTGAGCACTTTGGCAAAATCCTTTTTATGCTTTGTGACCTCTTGACTGGAGTGTTGATAACTAGAAACTTGAGTCGCTTCAGCTCCACGAATGGCACCCAAACGCAGAGGAAAACCGTGCTTCTTTCGGCTATTTGGCTCCTCAATCCCATGGTTATCACCATCAGCACACGTGGCTCCTCTGAGAGTGTTCTTTCATTTATTATCATGCTCAGTGTGGACTTGCTTCTTACTCAAAGGTACATGGAGTCTGCGTTCTGGCTTGGCTTGGCTATCCACTTCAAGCTCTACCCCGTGATATACCTCCCCGCTGTGATGTACTATTTGGTACCCCGGAAAGCGCCTTTCTTGAAACCCAAATTGGTCAATCTCGTCAACAGCCTCAATTTGACATACTTGGTGGTGGCTCTCGCATCTCTTGCATTCTGGAATATACTCATGTACCAAGTCTACGGCTATGAGTTCTTATATCACTCCTACTTATACCATTTCACTAGGTTGGATCATAGACACAACTTTTCCGTGTACAACATTGCTCTCTACTACAAGTCTGCACAGGAGCACTTGTTGAATAGTGGAGGCTTCTGGGCTTCCGTGGACATAGAAAAGTTTGCCTTTTTGCCTCAATTACTCTTGAGTGCCGTGCTTATTCCGTTATCCCTTGCACAGGAAAACTTCATCTCGAGTATTTTCATCCAGACAATTGCATTTGTTACGTTCAACAAGGTCATGACGTCGCAGTACTTTATCTGGTTTCTCATGTTCTTGCCGCACTTTATCTTGACCTCGCGCATAGCCAGCACGCCCAGATCGGCCTTAGTGATGGCTGGCCTGTGGGTAATTTCCCAGGCATGCTGGTTATACTTTGCTTATAATTTGGAGTTTCTTGGCGTCAGTACTTTTGACCATGGCCTTTTATATTCGGCCGTGTTTTTTTTCCTCTCCAATTGCTGGATCATTAAACGGTTCATCGAGTTGGCCTAGAGACTCACTGACCAGAATAGTAGACTAATATGCACGTGAACGAAACATCATTGACCCTTGTATTCTAACAACACTTGAATATTCTTAATGCTTGATTCTTGTCAACTTAAAATCTAATACAACCATGTCTGATTTTTGGTTGGGCAGATCTACTCCAAAGTTCCTACTTTTCACGTGACTATCCTCACGTTCTGACTGAAGTGCGATGATGAGTTCGAAAACCACATTCTTAATCACCATACACCAGCAACATGTCCCGCATGGAATTGTACTCCCCTGAGGGTTTGCGTGTTGATGGAAGGAGATGGAACGAATTAAGGCGGTTCGAGTGCAAAATCAATACGCACCCCAACTCCTCCGATGGCTCTTCATACGTTGAGCAAGGAAACACCAAAGTCATGTGCATGGTCCAAGGCCCAATGGAGCCCTCCCAAAGATCTCAAGTGCTTGCCAACCAGGCGGCTCTTGAGATCAACTTGAAAGTCGCCAGCTTTTCTACCGTTGTACGGAAAAAGAAGAATAGCAAAGAGAAGCGAATAATAGAGTTGAAAACAACTTTGGAACGAACCTTCGAGCAGAGTATCATGTCCCATTTATACCCCAAGACACTCATTGAAATCAATGTACAAGTATTGGCGCAGGATGGAGGCTTGTTGTCAGCAATCACCAACGCCATCACGCTAGCCCTCATCGATGCAGGTATCGCCATGTACGACTATGTGTCAGCCATAAACGTGGGGATCCACGACCGAACGCCATTGTTAGATCTCAACACGCTAGAAGAAAACGACATGAGTTGCTTGACTATTGGTGTGGTGGGCAAATCCGAGAAGTTGGCCATGTTGTTATTGGAGGATAGAATGCCCATGGACAAGTTAGAGTCTGTGTTGGGGATAGCAATTGCTGGGGGACATAGGATACGGGAGTTGATGGATAAAGAGGTGCGGAGCCATGGAATCCTGAGACTGGCCAAACTTGGTGCATGATTGTGAACATAGAGTCTACATGGGATAAGTTGATGATGGGGAATCAGAAAATGCAAAAAGTATCTGAAAGGGCTAGTTGAAAGTCAATCCCATGAAAAACAGTCCATGAGGAGCGAAACAACGACATAAGTGAACCCTTCAGTTGTGTGTTCTTTTATGACCGAGATGAGCTGACAATATGCAGTCTCATCGAGATTCCAACTAGATCCAATCTATCATTGGTATCAAAATATCATTGCTTAGATATTGAAACATCCAAACTTTAATGAGTATAGAAAAGAAAAGGTCTTTAGTGTCAAGTCTTGAGACTCGCGCATGACCACCGTATAAGTCTCGGCAAGCCACTACCCCATTTCAGCACCCACACTCTAACGTGTTGTAAGTATGGACCGGTGTTATTATTTCGATATTCAAACTGATCAATTTGTAGATATTAATTGGTCATCTTTATTTGGTAATCTTGATTTGGTCTTCTTTATTTGGTCTTCTGTAATTGGCTGATTTTTCCACAGTGTTTTAAGGTGCTTATTCTATTGGTACCTCGTTTCGTCAATATTGGCCTTTTTTTTTTGCAGTCTTGCGAATGACCTCCATCAGCCGTGAACCAACAAATAAAACAGCACGTGTTTTTGTCAGCCCCAAAATATTTCCCTTCCAAATTTTATTCTTAATATATCCTACATACACCAACTGCAAATCGATGACCAAAAAATTTCCAGAAAACCCCCCAAAAAAAAAAATCCAAAGTCATTATTCTGGTGGATCATCTGTGCTATATCGGTGGCTTGTGCTGAGCCGCGGCGCAGTAGGTTGCTGACATACGCTCCAATCACTTCTCCACTTGAAGGTACCAATAGTAGCACAATCAAAGGATCTTCACATTTCAACAGTTCAATGAATATGCGTTGAAGAAGATCGAAGAAGGAATAAGCAATCGTCAGAAAATCAGTCGAAATTTCGATGATCGTCAAATTATACTTTGGTGGCCGATCAAAGGGCTGGAACTGAAGCACCTTTTTCGAAGCTGCCAGATTTTGCATCCTGACACGACACTAGCCTGCACCCAGCGCGATACGTCTCCACGTATGCGAATTTCCACTCCAAAACTTTCACCTTGCTTCCCCTTCACTGCTCAATCTTCGGCGAAACTTCACTGGTCATCACTTGTGAATCTTCCAGGCATTTGAAAATAAGCACTCTCCGCCTTCCACTTCGAGCCCCTTGTTCCCCGCTGTCGTCTTCTTTATCAGAAACAAGTCAGCCTCCTTTTGATCTCAGTCCCTCTTTCCCCGCCAGGACACTTTCCCATTAATTCGGCAATTTCCCACCAATTACCTCCTCAAACATGTCGTACAGAGGTCATAACTACAACAATAACTTCGGGGCTCCAACTGGAAACCCGGGTTACCCACAAAACTTCCAGAATCCCAGTTACCAGAACAACAACTTCTCGGGTACTCATTTTCAACAACAAGGACAACACATCCCCAATGGCATGGGTCCTGTGAGCTCCAAGCTGTCTGGACTCGAAAAAGTCGAGGTGGTGTCCAAGAAGATTGAAGACACTCTTGACCGCGTTTTGTCTCCAATAAAGCAATTTGTCCCTGCTATTGGAAGGCTCTTCATTGTTGCCACTTTCTACGAAGATGCCTTGAGAATCTTTTTCCAATGGTCCGAACAGGTCTACTACTTGCACGTCTACAGAAAGTACTGGAAGTGGCTCACCGTGTCGTTTCTTTTGACTAACATTGTCATGATGTTGATCGCCTCCACATGCTTGGTGTTGAGAAAGAAGTCCACCTTCTCTACCGTCTCGCTTGTTTGTGTTGTATTGTTCCAGGGCATTTTCTATGGTTTGATTCTTGAGTCCCAATTTCTCTTGAGAAACTTGTCTGTCATTGGAGGCTTGATTTTGGCCTACTCGGATTCTTTGGTTAGGGACAGGAGATCCTTGGCCATTGCTGGCTTGCCCATGCTCAACAACAAGGACAACAAAAAGTACTTCTTGTTGGCTGGCCGTTTGTTGTTGATCCTTTTATTCTTGGGATTCGTGTTCTCGGCCAACTTATCCGTTGCCAGAATCGTCGTGATCTTCTTTGGTTTTGTCGCTTGTATTTCCATTGTCATTGGTTTCAAGACAAAGGTTTCCGCTTTCGTCTTGACACTTTTGTTGTTCGTCTACAACATTTTCGTGAATCAATTCTGGAAGTACAGCAGCTTCAACGCCAACAGAGACTTCTTGAAGTACGAGTTTTTCCAGACCTTGTCTATTGTTGGAGGCTTGTTGATCATTGTCAATGCCGGAGCTGGTGAATTGTCGATCGACGAGAAGAAGAAGATCTACTAAGCTGTTGACGCTTTCGACTCAACAGAAGGCTTGACCGGGGACTGTCCTGCAGAAATCCACCACAACTGGTTTATATGTGTGTGGATGCGACTTCTCCTATGAAGCATGATTGTATGTTCACACCATAAATGCACACTTTTTAACCAAACAACGTAAATCCCTCAGCCTTATTACCTTTGTAGGGTGTATTTGCCATGAGCTCAAAATATTCATTATTGGCTATTTGGGTCTCATTGGAATTACTCTGGGTCTCATTTGCTAGATTCGTCTGAGGCCTAAGTACAGTACGCTCGGCCTATATTGCAGAAGTGCACATCTCACACATTAGTCACCTTAATATGGCAGAAGATAAATGCCCCGTTGACCACAGCCAAAGAGCTACGTGGCTAGAAAAAATGAAGGGCTCTCAAAAAGAATCCGGCAGTGCATCTACCGCTGGCGCGGAAGAATCATGTCCCGTGGATCACAGCGCAAGAGCAAACTGGCTCAAGAATGTAAGTGTTTCCACCCAACTGAAGACAGAAGCAATCGAAGTGCCTAGTGTAGGGGAAGGTTGCAGTTCAGACACGCTTGGAAAAGGCGAGGCAGTTTCCGATGCTAATTTGCCAGTGGAGAGGGAAATCAGTACCATTCCCAGAACAGATACTCGGACGAACTGGATCTACCCATCGCAGAAGCAGTTCTACGATGCCATGAGGAGAAAGAACTGGAAGCCGGAAGCTGACGATATGCAGACGGTGGTTCCCATCCACAACCAGGTCAACGAGCTCGCATGGAACCACATCCTCAACTGGGAGCGCAGTTATGTGGAGGAAAGCAAGGCCAAATGTGGTGGGATATCTCTTACAAGCTTCAAGGGCGACCTGAAAAAGTTGACACCTCGTGCGTGGTTCCGGCTGCAAATCCTTGGGGTGCCAAAACCTTTTGACCGGCATGACTGGTTGGTGAGCCGGTGTGGGGTAGATGTTCCATACGTCATTGATTTCTACGGTGGAGGAGAGAGTGGGGTTTTGGTGGATGCAAGACCCAAATTCAACTCATGGGAGGGCTTAAAGCTCCGAGTCGGCCGTGCATTTGGTTGGCTCTAGACCAGAATGGCCAGCATGCTAGCATCGCCAGACTACGTTCTATTCAATAATTTCTGTATATATCACTTCATTGCATGGACTTTCATTGGTCATTATGCGTAAACTATGTAACAAGAGGAGACATGCCGAGGCCAAAGAAAGTGTGCCAGGGCTATAGGAAACGCCGCTAGTTCAACGAACATAGGGCCAAAGCTAGAGTCGGAGAGTTTATCTTCCCATGAACTGACCAGACTGTCCCAACTTTTGCATGTTGTCACCAACCTGGACATTGGTTTCAAAGTACTTGGACACACATCTGTCCAAGCAAACGGCCTCTTGCTTGTTCAAGTCACCTTCGCCGTAAGACTTGCTGATGCACTTGGCGTGGCATTGCTCGACCAAAGAATTGAACATTCCGGTGACCATGTCCAACTCGGCCTCAGCAGCCTGGATCTTTTGCTGGGAAGAAACTTGAGGGGCTCCGCCAATACCAAACATCGTATAGTATAGTTCTGTGTTGCAGAGGTTGGTTGCGCTCTTGAAAACTTTTTAGATCCCGTGGTGCACGGGTGTGAGGCCCGCACTCTCGTCGGTAGCCTATGCGAGTGTTCGCAGCAATTGATGCTAGCAATGTATTAAATAGATTGTCAGTAGACCTAAATTTCCAAATTTCCAGACCTCCAGAAGTTTACACCTCCAGAAGTTTGGACTTTTCGCCCCAAATTTATCATGATTCTGCTGATTCTGGTGTTAGATCCCGGGAAACGTGATTAGAATGTGGCCGCCCATGAGAATGTGGGGAGTGCCAATGACCTCACGCACTTGGTCAAAGTCTGCAAACTTCGATGGGATGATTTGCACCTGACCTTGGAAAATGACTATTTGCTTGCCCAAAACCAGAATCTCTCCTCCGGTGACGTACAAATTTGCATCCGCCAAAATATTGTGGTCCAACAATTCGGCACAATGTGGGGTCACATGGTTGGAGAACTCGTAGAAGTATCGCTTCAAGTACCATGTCTGCGTTGAAAGATTAAGAATGGGCATTCGGAGGAGATTAGAGTTTTTCATCGTCAACAGTAACCGTACGAGCCGTGAGATATCGATCTTATCGCTGGTGTATGGTTCCGGGTCAAAGTGTCTTAGGTAGTGATTGTAGAACCCTCCCACAAAGACAAGGTACTCCAAATCTCCTTCGGTGATGATTTGGGCATTGTGATGACATGCACGCAATTCAGCTTCGCCATACTTGGCGTTTTCCAATTGCTGGTCAAACCGTAGCAGCTCAACATCTTCGTCTTCACGCGGCTGTTTCGGGATGCCATAGTAATCGTAGGCGAATGTTTTGAACTGAGTCCACGTGTTCAGCTTGAAAGAAAACAAGAAACTGTCGCCATAGACTGTGAAGTTCTCATCAACACCTCCATGGATAAGAAGGCACTTATCGTCGAAACTATACTCACAGAGTTGGTCCCTGCTCTTGGTTACCCTGGTGGCGCACGGCTTTGGCTGTTGAATCTTCAATGCAGCGACTTTCTCTGAAATGTTAGACGCATCCTCATTGGACGGCGATTTCAGTAAGTTTCCGGCAGACTCTGCAGATACGATCACGCTAGCAAAGAAGCCTCTTCTCTTTGGAATGACGCTGCTTTGGCTGCTTTGGTCAATCGAAACGATAAAGGCCTCGGGGTGAAACTGTAGTGTGGAAGTCTCGCTCACTATAAGTTCAAGTTTCAATAAGTCGTTCAACGCAACGAACGTTTGCCTTCCATCAGCCTCCTTTTTGGCATAGAATCCTCCAAAAATGTACACACACACAGTGAGGATCAGAGACTTGGGGTTTTCGGGCGACACATTGGACTTGCTCTCATCAATGGCTTCAGGATTCAAAGTTTCCTCAATGGGTTCGAATGTTTGTTCTCTTCTTACTCCGGTTTTAAGTTTAAGAGATGGCTTTTCCTCGGTATCATTTTTCAGCTCAACACTTGATTGTCTGTGCACGCTACCGTCAGAACTTGAGGCTCTCAGAATAAAGACTTCGTCAGAGCCCCTGCTTCCGCTTCGGGCATCTTTGGCTGATGAAGGTTGCGAAACACTTTTGAGAGCCTCCGGTTGAGAGCCTCTCAGCGACATTTTTTCTAGCTGAAACGTTGAAAGGGTCGTTGAACTCAAGCTGGATGGACCGGTGCTTGCATACATCTCAGGCGAGATGGGTCCTTGCTTTGAAGCGGGGGATGTTGTTTCTGACTCAGTGACTATTCGTTTCTGGAGCACTTCGCTTCTCTTAGTTTGAGACTCAACTTTCTCAAAGTACTCTTTTCTCTCCATGGTCTCTTTTGTTTCCTTGCCCTCAAAGCCACCATTGAGGACTTTGGTTCGTATCGCTTGACCAACGCTAGGGCTCGGGAGCGGTGATGGGTTAGACCCATGTTTCCCACTCCGGTGAAAAAGTCGCCCGGGAATGGCTAGCATGAACTTGTGGCCGCTTTTTGAGTCGGAATCTTCGGGAGTCTTTTTGTCGGAAACCTTTGCTTTGCCATGCTTGTCTTCCTTTAACTTCAGTACTCTCGTAACTGAATTAGAGGAGTTCACGTGAGGCGAATCTGGCAAGGGTCTCAGGGGGGTGGGCTGTGAAGATGGTTTTTCCCTTTGAGACGAACTCTGCGAAGCAGGTCTTCCCCCATACGAAGATGCCTTTGAGCTTGGAGGAGTTTTTCGGTCATCTTCAATCAAAGTTAGGTCACGAGATGCCGAAGAGTGCGAGGACAATGTACTTCTTTCTTTGGTGTTGTTCAAAGAATTCGTGAACTTTTCTCTTGAAGGCAAAGTCAGTTTCGGCGCCCCGTCAGGCAAACTCTCCGAGGTTCCGCTCCGAGTTGAATAAGGGTGAGACTGTGACGACGTTGGAGATTTCACGGAATTCACGGATTTGGTGGAATTCGGCGATTTGGCAGAAACGGGTGTTGTGCTTACCGAATTGGAATGAGAAGGAGATGATGAAACCGAGGCAGGGTATTTGAATTTGCTGGAGGGATAAACCGGACCCGGAGAAGAGATTTGCACTTTATGAGAGGACGGTTCTGTTTTGACTGAGTCCGATTTCAGGAACACTCTTTTGCCGGCCTCACAGGGATTCACTATACTGGAGCACATAGCAAACCCCACCTTTCCATCATAAATAAAATCCGAATTGGAAGAAATCTTGATATTGGAGAAGGTGAAAGTCTTGACGTCGAGAATGAACCCATTGCGGTTGACTTCAATTGATTTGTATACCATCCATCGGTTGGTCCGCGGGTCGAATTCCACTTTATCGGTAATGACTTTGAACCCACCACAGAAAAAAATCTGGGACTCCAGAATTTGGGTTCCGGACATAGCACAGATGTCGAAGGGAGATTTAGTTTCGTGGGTGTCATGGTTCACATCGATGATAGTGGAGCGGGCCGGATTGGAGGTGATGATTCGCTTGTTCGGCACGAACATGGGTGATGTTATGAGAGCCTCATCCATGTAGGGGGGAAGAGTTGTTGCACAGTGGATAGATATGTTCAGAAGATCAGTGGACAGCGGTATACCCAATGCTTTCAAGCTCTTATTGAGGTCCACTACCAACCCCCCAAAGAGATAGCTGAGCTCGCCGATCTTGAAACTGGAACTATAATAGGTCTTATGGGAATTGACGCTAGCGGTGTCCAATTTTCCGCCCGACAAGGACACTGCAGGTAAATGGAGC
This sequence comes from Metschnikowia sp. 04-218.3, assembly GCA_002374635.1. Taxonomy (NCBI): domain Eukaryota; kingdom Fungi; phylum Ascomycota; class Pichiomycetes; order Serinales; family Metschnikowiaceae; genus Metschnikowia; species Metschnikowia sp. 04-218.3. The sequence continues at coordinate 24,838 of NLAC01002036.1, forward strand.
AAGCCAGAGAATGCAGAGCTATAATCATCAGAAACAAAGTCCCTCTTGATAAGCTCTTTTGCCGGAGCTTCGGAATAATCGGATTCAGAGTGACCATCGTTGGAATAAGAGAATTGTCTATTCCTCCTATCAGAGCTGCCCAAGTCACGGAAAGATAACTGGCAATCAAAGTAGCGCTCCTTAGTGGAATGCGTAGTAGAGTCATTACTTAGGTGAGGAGCATAGTCTAGTAACGTAAGAACATTATGCACGCCATGGATCCAGCCATCGTCAGGCTTAGTGGTGAAGTCGACGCTTTCTTCCGGGGCTTTACGGAAGGCCCCAAATGATTCATCCATTACCACTCAATGCTTGACTTAAGTGCACGCAAGGGTTGCTATTGCTTAAGAATGCTAATCCTTCAGAAGGAGTAATAGGAATGTGGCTAGGGGTACGGAAATGCAATAATTTAAGACGCTCGATGGCGGGATTGGAGAGGTCAAATTGTGGTTTGAAAGTGGGTTCGAAAAGTATTGGCGGGGGAGTAGTACATAAGACGAAGATCTGAGTGCGCCGAGCTGCGTCCTGGGCGCGCCTTACATTGTCTCAGATGCGTCAGTTTCTGACATTGACAGTGCTTTTGCCTCAGTCAAAACTACAATAGGGAAGGGATAAAGATTTCTATAGGGCCAATGGGAGTGCTACGATGCAGGTGACTATGTAAATGGGTATTAAGATAGGGATAAGATCCACTAATTACTCTGCAACAATGTCGTGTGTGATGACATCATTACTGTCTCGAGGAGGGCTCTAACGGTTTAATCGATTAAATCCGCATCGTATATCAGTTGAGTCTCCAACTGATTCTCTTCCGGCACTTCCCGAGACCGGTCCACATACGGAAGCAACCCCTTATTATAGCCATAAATAATGACGCCCTCCATTACCAATGTAGAAAATAAAAACACCAAGGTAATTACACCAAATGCCACGAGTGAAGATCGTCCTGGGAAGTAGTGGCCCGGAGTCACTGCGATCTTATATGCAGAGGTGTACTTGGTGTAGAGTCGGATCATTTTGAAAAGCACGTAAACACAACCTGCAAGAAAGCAGCAGATGGTGGCGATGGTAAGCAACAACCACTCTTTGGTGGCAGCAAAGTCACTTGCAAAAAGCACCAACATAGTCAACGGCAACATACAACAAGTGAGTATGAACTCCACCGAGCGTTTGTCTTTGACCATGATAACTAAGAACTGCACAGTGAAGCCCAAGAAGAAGAACAAATCGAAGATCAAAAGACTGCGGTGAATTTGAAAGAATGAATAAAGACGCTTGATCTCAAAACTGGCTCCGATCTTCTTGAACCTATACCAACGCACGCTTTGCCAGAGCTGGAAGTAGATCAAAAGCACCTGTATGATAAGCGTAGCAGCCAACACGCATATGGTGGCAATATTGGTGGCATGCGTCGCATACAGCCAGACCTCACTTTCTGCAATGTAGAGCCCGCCAGACAATTCCAGATACTGGATGCCAGTGTAGACTAGCATAACTGCATAGAACAAGCAGAGCATCGAGAGCAACAACATGTTTTTGGTAAGTAGGCCAATCAACGTTATGATCACTTGGTACACTGCAGCAAAAATGAAAAGGGCCAAGTAAATGGACATTTCGGCATACTTACGGTCTTCAAAGAATTCCTTCCTGTGTTTGGTGATCATACCAAACATAAACGCTTCGAGTGCTAGCACTAAAAATGCTGACACCACTGACACTAGTAGGAAGATCAGCAGGCCAAATCGGTATTTGGGGTCTTGCAGTTGATCTGCACCAGCAGCATTGGTCGAATGATTTTCTTCTTCAACCTTTTCAAACCGTTGTCTGGGTTCATTATTTTTGGTGGATTCCTGCATTAATTGCTGATCGCCGAAAACATCAATCAGTTGCTCAGAAGAGACAGACGCATTGCTGATCATAGCATGATTGTTGGGAGTACGACGCATTGAGGGTTCTATTGTTGCCGCCTCTTCAGACAGGACCAGAGCCCTTCCCGTGCGGGAATAGTATTGGTGAAATTCTTCCGTATTATTTAGTTCGGCCATTCCTAAGACTTCGCTTAACGAGGTGTTTGGGCTGACTATCCTATAGATGCGCTTTTAGTACGTGCAAAAAGCTGTACAGAAATAGATTTTAAAGAAATTTGGGACGAGTTGAACCCCCAAGAGAAATGACGCTCACTTTATGGATGCAAATCTATTGCTGACGGTTATGCTTCAGGCGGCAGGCGGCAGGCGTCAGGCGTCAGGCTTAGCGAAGTGGAGACGATGATGTCGCGCTTTCAGCGCCGTGCCCCGGATTCACCGTGCAGGAGTATATGCAGGGTGCCATCATCACGCGAGACAAATGGGCCTCTCTGACTAGCGGTGCATGATCTGTACAGATAAAGCGAGGTTGGGCGTTGCGTCACTGAAATTGACATGACGTGTAACTATTTTTAGAGCGGATTCCGTCAGGGGGTCAACTCTTGGACCTGTCTAGCGACGTTTCGAGTCAAGGTTAGTGGGTGCACTCCTAACTGACGAATACGGCAATTGATTAGAGTTGAATGCGGCAATAGAGTAAAATGCGGCACCTTTCACTAACAGCGGATCCGTTTCATATGGAAAATAACCAAACTTCCTTTGATTTGAAATGCTATTCCTTTCTAGCTTTAGGCTTACCATAGAAATTGCTTAATCCTTATACTATTGAATCCATGGAAACTACCCAATTAGGGTGTATGCTCTAGATCATGAGGAGCATAGATCCACCTTCTTTCCCACTGACCTTTGCTTCATAGTCCTGAACCGTCCTCGCTTCCAGCCAGTCATGTGGCACGCACTTTCGAGGGATTAGCGACGAATTCCCCAACTGTGCTCTCACAACCCATCATAGTCGCCCACACGCTCTTCCTTCACACCCAAGGCCTCCTCAGACAAGTCCAACCACGTGACCGAAGCGAACGCCTCCTGCTTTGCACTGGCCGCTTTCAATTCATCAAACCTACTCTCCAAGACTAGCAAACATATCGCATCGTAGCCTCCTGCACCGGGAACCACTCCACCCAAGTACCCTGGGAGGGAATTGCATTGGTCGAGTAAAACTGTTTGCTCTTTGGGCTCAACGTCGGCTCCGGAACTTTGTGTGAGCTGCTGGAGACCGCGTCTAATGTCTTTGATAGTGTTCAGGAGCGGATCAAAGAGGTCATTTTCTATACTCTGTGCATATTGAAGTGGGTCTTCGTGGTAGAAGGTCCAGAGGTTATCCAACTCGCGTATAAAGCATTCGTTTGCGTTTTCAAGAAAAGCATAAACCTCAGCACTTTTGGGGTCTTCCTGCTTCCACTTCAAGATTCGGGAGACCAACTTGGGTGTTTCGGATCCCCCGTTGACATCACCCATAAGGAACTTGATTCCGGGAGGTAACGCGCATTGCAAATGCTTAAAGCTCCACTCCAGATTGACCGCTTGTTGCAATTCCAGGCAGTAGTCCTGTGTTAGCTGGCGCCCAAGAAGATGGTGAATGACTTCGGGCTGGAATCGCCTGTATACAATCGACCCGTAAATGGCTGCAGCCACATCAAACCCAGACCCTATTTTTCCCTGTGCATCGCAGTGAGCAGTTTGGGCAAGGTTATGAGCCACGTCCACGAAGTGCTCGCCAGCTGGATTAATGAAGGCCCGGAGAAGCGCCATCGTGACAACAGCCACTAGCCCTGCAGACAGACCCATGCCAGTCTTGGACACCTGTTCTATCGGTTTCGTGTGGTAAAGAAAATGTCTTTTTCCATTCAGCGACATTTTTTGTGAAGTATTCTCTTGTGTATGGTACCCGGGGTCGGAGAAAAGTGTCATTTCAATCCGGAACGTGTTTTTTGGACAAAGATATGCGAGAACGGCCTTAAGCGTTGCATCCAAAAATGGGTTCTTCAGTCCCGATTTCTCAATGACTGGGATATCATTCGTAATTGAGATTGTGTACTTCCAGGACCCACCAAATTGAGGAGATTTGACAGATATAGTGGACTCATGTGTTGGTTCGTAGATGTCTACCCGGGCGTGCATTCTGCTGGAGAGAGCAGTCACGTACGCATTATATTTTGGGTCAAGCACCAAGTAACCGCCGGCCATCATGGCCTTTCCGGGCGCACTGAACGCATATGAGGTTACTGGATTAAGGTTGGCCATGGGGTCCGCCAAATGACTAAAGTTGTGATTATACGGGAACTTGTGCAGCGCACTTCGGTCGCTGGTAAGTGGTGATCCTCTTCCCGCATCACGTGAGCAGCTCGGCCCGCCATATAGCATTCGCGCTCAGAGTCTGTTAGGCCGGTACGTCATTAATTGTCTACAACATAGCCAACACTGGGCACTAAAGGTGACGTGTCAATATGCCTTCTACTGATACGGCTACGCCGCTAGACGCTCAAGCTTTGAGAAGAACCAAGATCATTGGCATCATTGGCTTGGGGGATATGGGTGCAATGTACGCAGAACGCTTCTTAAAGGCCGGTTGGCGGGTGATAGGTTCCGATAGAGAGGACCGCTTCGAGGAAACAAAGGAGAAGTTCCAGCACTTGCCGCTTGAAGTTTTGGCTTCGGGCCATCACGTGTCGAGACTTGCTGACTATATCATCTATAGTGTGGAGGCCGAAAACATTGCCACAATCGTCAAAATTTACGGGCCGTCCACTAAAGTGGGTGCTATTGTGGGAGGCCAAACATCTTGCAAGAACCCTGAGATTCGTGCGTTGGAAGAATTCATACCTGAGGACGTGGATATCATCTCTTTGCACTCATTGCATGGGCCTAAAGTGGATCCTACAGGACAGCCCTTGGTGCTCATCAACCACAGAGCCAAAGAAGAGAATACGCTCTTCATCAAAGAATTGGTTTCTTGTCTTAAGTCGAAAATCGTCGAATTGACTGCTGCTGAGCATGACCGTATTACTGCTGATACGCAGGCGGTGACTCATGCCGCATTTTTGTCCATGGGGGTTGCTTGGAAGGAAATCAACCAGTACCCCTGGAAAACACCCAAGTGGACCGGAGGCATGGAAAACGCCAAGATTAACATTTCCATGCGTATCTACGCCAACAAGTGGCATGTCTACGCTGGTCTTGCCATCACTAATCCCTCGGCCCACGGACAGGTGCTTCAATATGCAAAATCAGCCAACGACCTCTTTACCCTCATGATCGAAGGAAAGAAAGACGAGTTAAAGGCGCGTTTGTATGAAGCCAAGGAGTTTGTTTTCCGCCACAACCCTGAGCTTTTGCTCGATGATACTATCTTGGAGAAGTTCTCTTTGGGCAAGGTGCCGCCCAATATACAACAACAACCGAACTCACATTTATCGTTATTGGCTATAGTGGATAGTTGGCACAAGTTGGGTATTATTCCATATGAGCACATGATCTGCTCCACCCCATTGTTCCGGATCTTCTTGGGGGTCACCGAATACCTTTTCTGTACTCCAGACCTACTAGACACATGCATTGAAGTTGCGGTTCTGGACCCTTCTTTCCGCAGAGATGACTTGGAGTTTACTTTTGCTGCTCGCAGATGGGCAGAAATCATTGCTAGAGGAGATTACAGATTGTACGAGAAAACGTTCAATGACACACAAGCCTTTTTCCAACATATGATAGCAGAGGCGAATGTGATTGGGAACGAAATGATCAAGACTATTCTCCAGAGGGTCCAGGAGAGAGAGGCAAAATAAGAGCAATGCACTTGGATAGGTGAGGAAGTATCATTGCTATGGAATGCCTCTGGCGAGACTTGTTAGTTGGGCACGTATAGAAATAACAGAGTATTGCTCATGTTATATAGAGTGTAATTTTGCTAGAATACTTTCGATTAATGTACCGTGTAAAAATGCATACTTAAAGATATTTTGTGTCAATAAGAATCCAGCTCCGAGAAGTGGTTAAGCCTTTTCGACGATTCTAACTGCTTCACATTGCCCTGAATACTACTTCGATAATTGTCTCGATAGCTTCGAGTTTATAACTGCTCATCCTTGATAACATCCATCAACCAATCCAAGCCTTCGGTCAAGCCCTCACCCTTAATGGCACTGGACGCAACAATACTCCAGCTGCGGTCCTTCAAATCGGTCAAGCTGAGAGCCTGGGACACCTCAGCAGCGCTCAAAGCACCCACCTGGTCCTGCTTATTGGCAAACACCAAGAGAGCACTATCTAGCAACTCCTCCTCTTTAAGCATCATGTGCAACTCCTTGCATGCCACAGCAATACGGTCTTTATCGGTAGAATCCACCACAAAAATCACAGCCGCAGTATTGGTATAGTAGCATCGCCAGTAGGGACGGATAGACGTTTGGCCACCCAAGTCCCAAATGTTCAATGTCAAGTTCTTGTACTTCAAAGTCTCCACGTTGAACCCGATGGTGGGCTTGGTGGTCACCACCTCGCCCATCTGCAATCTATAGAGAATTGTGGTCTTTCCGGCACCATCCAAGCCCAAAATAAGGATTCGGATTTCCTTTTGTGCTCCCCAGAGTTTCAGGAAGATGCTGGAGAAACTAATGACTTGTCCCATGGCGTCCAGGTAAAGTTGATCAAGCACGCTGAGTAATGGGGGTATCAGGCCGTAAAAAATTCGCCCACTTTGAATAATATGTGTTCTGCTTCAACAGCAAAAAAAGATGGCTCTGGAAGGGCTCACTCAAATTCCCACACTGGTCTTGTTGTGAATAATTAGTCAGACAGCGTTTGGGACAGAAACATGTGAAGCGTGCTAAAGGTTTGGGGCGCGCACGTCCGCGGGCTCTTTCCGTCGGTGGCTCCGGCTGCGAAAGCCACCACTCGCCTCCAAGCCTGATTCTATAGGGTCATATATAAGGTATTCCCATGGACAATTTCAAAGACTTTTTTTCTGTTTATATATGTGAGTCTTTATGTGTAAGGAGTGTAAAGAATTATGGAAATACAACTTGTTAAGATTATTAATTCATGGTATGGCCGGTTTGTATTTTGGCCAAAAGGGACCTTTCATTAAGGGAAAACAATCATTTTCCCTGACTTGGTTTATAACAGGGAAATAATATTGTGAGTGTTTCAGAAATGTTTCAGACTATGCATAGTTGTTTCAGAATATGCATGTTTCAGGAGATTCATTTCCGGAGATTCATTTCCGAAGATGCACATATGTTTCAGTGTTTAGATTATATGACCCTCTTTTTCTCTTGTCTGAGTTTGGTCGATCAACAGGCCTGTTCTTCTACACTATGTGACCTGCACGCAACGGTGCGTGCCTCATACCCGCAACCCCTCTACTAACGACATACCCCATACTACTTACACTAGTTGAACTGGAATCATACCCAGTTAAAAAGTTACTCTCCATATTCCCCATTACGGCCGACCACACATTGGTCCCAAGAATCTCGCTGCAAACTTCATTGACTCCAATTAATACCCACCATGGAACCAAGAGGCATTTTAAGAAATAAGGAGGAGAAGCAGAAGCAAGCTCATGCCCAGGAGGAGTTCGACCGCCAGGAGGTGATCAGAAATACACAGCTAAATGCACAGTTGGCGCTGGAGTCCAGTGCAGGTGATGAAATCAGGGCCAAGTTGGCTAAGCAAAGGTCCAATATGGCCAACCACTCCATAGACCCCAGCCAGGTGGTTGCAGACGAAAAGGCCAAGCACGACCATCTTAAATGGGACGAGATCAACTTGTATAAAACCGAGCAAGAAAAGGCCGCCACCATGAAGATAGATGAGCCCAAGACGCCTTACGAGGGTGGGTTCAATCCTAAGGGGGAGTACTACCGAGAAGACGACGATGAAGACGAGCAGTCGATTCCTGATTTCTCGCTTGGCGAAAGCCAGTACGACTCATTTGGCGGCGTGGTCCAGTCGTTGAATGGTGGTGAAGTCATTGAAAACCCGGACCTAAGAGATGTTTCCGAGCCGGAGGAGCAGCCGTTACTGGCCGAGGAAAGACACAAGAAGTTTGAGGAGATGAGAAAAGCTCACTATCATAATGCAGCTAAGCCGCTTCACCATGAAGAGGCCCCTGAGAATTAGGCGCATCTTAAGTCTCGGGAATAGTTCAAATCTCTTGATTACAACCTACAGTTATACTGACGTCATTCAATCAAAATGATAGTCCCACGAATTGTATTTCATCCTCGTAGATATCTAAGAGAAGTACTTCAAACGGGAAGCAGACAAGCCAGCACCCACCAATTCAGCAGCAGTAGCATTGAAAGCAGCCTTCACGTCAGCAGGCTCACCCGAAGTCTTTCCAGCCAAACTGGCTAATTGCTCATCGTTCAACTCATCAACAATGATCAGAATATCCAATTCAACGGCATCGGCCTTGTCCTCATCTCCAAAGTAAGCCTTCTCTTTACCAGCAGCTCTGATCAATCTCTTGTTCTTCTTTCTGGCAACTTTGGCAGCCTCCTTTGCTTTCTTGGAGTCGGCCTTGGCAATGACGGCTTCCTCCTCGGCCTTCTTCTTGGCAGCCTCATCAGCAGCCTTCTTCTCAGCAGCAGCTCTGGATCCAGCTTCCTTCTCCCACTTGATTCTCTCCTTCTCCTTCTTGGCGGCATCCTTGAAAGCCTTGAGTCTAGGGTCCTCGGATTGGGCACGTTGCACCATCTCAATGATGTTCTTGTTGTCCTCCTGCTTCAACTTCTTTCTGTTGGAGATGTTCTTACGCTCAATGTAACGCTTGTGGTCTCTGTTGGCAGTGTCATCAGGAACATCATCGTCCTTGAACTCGAAAGTCTTCCACGAGTCGAACGAGCCCCAGAACTTGTAGAAAGCATCGATCTCCTCCTTGGTAGCATCACTACCTCCCAATTTAGGCACTGGCTGCTTCTTGGAGAAGTGTGCGTTGGTCTCGAACACAGGGCCCCATGCCTCGTAGAAGTCGTAGGTGGACTTTTGTGCAGGTGGCGAGACCGTAGCGTTCTCATCCACCGAGTCGAACTGTTGTCTCTTATTCTTGTCCATCAACACCTCAAAAGACTTTTGGATGATCTTGAAGAAACCATCCTGGTCCAAACCTCCGGCAGCAGACTTCTTGTCTGGGTGGTGCTTTAAAACCTGCTTTCTGTGGGCTCTTCTCAATTGGTCCTCAGTGGCCTTCCATCTCAAGTGAGAAAGTCCCAACACAGCATACAAGTCTGCGGTCTTCCATTCTCTTGGGTCGTGTTCTAACAAGTCCTCGGATTGCTCCTCGTCACCCAAGTCGGCATCTTCGTCCTCCTCGATTTGCTTGACGTTCTTTTCGGCCTCCATGATCTCGAACTCGGACCAGGTGTGGCCTCTCAAGGTTCTGGTGGCATGGGCCAAGAAGTATCTTCCCACGGGCTCAATGGGGCGACGCACGGGTTCGGTATACATCTTGACTGACTCAAATGCGGGGGTTTTAGACCCCTGGAGGGATGGCAAAACAATTGACATGGTGTAATGGGGGAGAGAAAGAAAGAAGTTTTCCTCTTTTTAGCTTTCGCATCTTCACGGGTCACGTGCCTGGCCTTCGCTACTGCACATGCCGGCATTAGAAGCTTCAGTCCATTGTGTAGTGTTATGTCTTGTATTGTATGTTATTATTATTGATCCTGTATTTATTGATTCGTTCGGGCCTGTATTTAGCATCAGTATATTACTTTTTTTCTATGCTTATTTGTTTGGTGTATTGTACTCTAGGTATTGTCTTCTGCGAATTGAGTCAATGGGAAGTTGTGAATGTCACACTAGCTAAAATATATTGTTGATTATATGACTGGGCTTTTGGGCCTATGGAGCCATTGAGAACGTAGCAGATCCCGTAAGCCTCTTTAAGTTGGCCAAGTTGGTCGATGACACGTTTCTAGAGTTAGAGGGTGAGGAGTTGTTGGAGGAATGGTGCGATCCGCTTCCTCGCAAGTTAAACGAGCTCGAGCCTCTCGATAAGAACGACCTGTTTCTGTTGTTACTCAAATGAGAGGGCACGGTCGGCTTGTTGTTTTCCTCGTATCGCCGGTTGACCTCCGTAAGATCAATCAGGGACCCTGGCAAAGGTGGCATATATGCTGGAGAGAGTGTGTCATCGACATGGCTTTTTATGGCTTCCGAGTAAGAAGGAACCCTGGACAATTTGGTCCCATTCATGCTCATGTCTGAGGTTGACCGTGACAAGTGCACCGGAGAACTCTGGCCTGGAGACACCAATTCATGGTTCTGTTGACCACCGTAGTGGCTGTTATGCTGAGATAATGGTGGACGTCCGCGAGCAAAGTAGTCTCCGGTTTCCGAGTCATCTTCAAGGTTGAAGGTGGCTCTTCCCGGTGTGGTTGCTCGGCTTCCTCCTTCCACGTTCTCTTGGAGTTGTCTTTGAATAGACAATTGCCTCAAGTTCTCCGACAATTTGACGGTGTCGATAGCAGACATGGAGAACTGCAGCATATCACCACCAGCAGTAGGCCGGTCGGAGCGTGAGTAGAGCGATCTTGGAGTCTGTGCCCCTGAGCTAATAGGTGACTCCATGGGCGACACATCGGTCCACAACTTGTCAAGCACACGCTGTTCATACATTGGAGGAGCCACGAGACCTGTGAATGAAGAGGCCGAGTGATGGTTGGATCTCAAAGCCCCGTTGCTTTCTCCACTGGTACCGGACACAATGTCATCAGGGTTGGTCTGAGATGCCACATTGGAGTTGAAGAAGATATCTTCCTCGTGGTACTCCGTAGATTCCTCATTGTCGTCGTCATCGTCCGCACGAGCCTTGACTCCAACAAAAGGTGAGATGAAGAGCTGCACCGGCAAAGAAGCACGCAATTCTGAAGTATGGCCATCGGGGTTTTTCAAGCCTATGGTGAACTTGAGCTTGTGACGAACCTTCAAATGGGTCTGAATGTCACAGTCCTGTGTGCAGTTGGAGAGGTTGGGAGGAACCTTCAAAAACGTGGTCACCTCCCACTTGTCCATCTGGAAGTTTGGATCGTCCTCACTTGGGGCAGGGATGGCCTTCTCGCACACTGTGCGCTCGCCGGTTTGAGGTGGAGGTAGATACCCCACATATGAGTACATCTCAACGAGCGACAAGGAAATGGCACCAAGTTGCAAACCCTTGAGAAGTGGCACAAGCATGAAACTCACGGGGGTACCTGACCCAATAGCAATGGCCTTGGACGGCACACTAAGCGAATACTCCACCTTTTTGGGCCAGGTATTATCCACAGCCATTGTCTCAGACAACTCGACTGAATCCGTAGTCATGGTTCTGACCACACGCACATGCTTTTTGGTGACCATAGGGTTGTGAAACTTTCCACGATCAATGGTAGCCTCTAACTTGTAGACTACATTTCCTCCGGGCAATCCCTCCACGGATTCCGGCATGTCTCCCGGCAAAATGGCATGGAAAGGAATTTCATAGTTGCCCAGCACCAAGATGTGGTTTTGCTTGGAGGATAGGTTGGTGGAGGACAGGTTCTGGGTGGGAGTATGTGAATTAAGGTGCGATAATGATGTGGAAGATATGGAACGCAAGGAGAAGCCCAAGTTCTTAAGTGACGTAGTAGATCCCTTAAGAGAGTGGGTCTTGCTCAAGGGTGGCGATGAAGTGGAGGGTATTGTGGAGTTTGCAACAGGCTGCAGAGAGCCCAGGCCCTGGGACGTGTTGGAGTACATATTGTTCAAGTACTTGGAGAAATCAGCACTATTCCACAGGTACTCGTAGATCTTCTTTTCGAAGCGGGCCGGACGGTGGTTGGGCTTGATACTGTTATCGTATTGGAGTCGAAGTGTACCATATAAGCGCAACGAGAGCTTTTTGATCGAGATTGGGTCTGTGACCGACATGACAATTTTGCCCTGGATAAACGTGGACGCTGCTGTATGTTCGGAGCCCTTCAAGATCAAAACATCATGCTCCATGTTTTTAAGGCGGATCTCGAAAAGAGCGGTCAGCTTCCTGCTTTTAGACATTGTGGGAGAAGACGTCGACTATTGGGTGAAATGATATTTTTGTCCTTTGTAATTGAAGCAAGGGTGGGAAGCAAAAAGTGGTGTGGTTAAGAAAAGGGGATTGGGCGGTGGCAGATATGGGGTATGTTTGTGGGAGGAGACACGGAAAATCTGATAAAATGAGAAAAGGCGCCGATTGTCATGCACAGATGGCTGGGACAAAGCAAGGCTGAAACCTGGGTTGGAGACAGGGAAAAGGGGAGAATAGATAAGAGAGAAAAAAGGGAAATTACGAGGGGAATTTTTTTTTTAAAACACTATGTGATATTTATTCATAAGTCAATTGACTAAGGTATTCCATGTGGAATTGGTTAATACGCCTTAGTAGAAAAAGCAATGGTGTATTACACACCGGCAAATCGTGGTTGCGATGTAGAGAGTCCGGAAAAACTGGCGCCAGTATTGGTGGGCGCACGACTGCGAGAGCTGGTGACACACCAAAACAAAATCACACAACAATCCAATGGAAATGGTCGACTAGTGGAAATAGTAGTATAGAGTAAATATTAGCCTAGCGTAAATATTAGCCTAGAGTAAATACTAGTATAGAGTAAATATGAGTATAGAGTAAATAGTAGTATAGAGTAAATTGTAGTATAGAGTAAATAATAGGATAGAGTAAATAATAGGATAGAATAAATTAATAATAAGTGTATTCAAGTAAAGGTTAGTATCTTTTTTTTTTTTTTTTTTTTTTTTTTTTTTCGAGGATTTTGATGGAGCATTGATGGTGATAAGGAGGTGAAGTGGGATTCTCAATGTCAACCCAAATGGACGATTGGTTATCACATGAAACGGCAGTAGCAGCCAAAAATAACTTTTACGGGATTAAGCCACATTTAGTGCTGTACCAAATATAGCTACGCATGGCTACCCCCCCAGCTCCATGTTTTCACCGTGTCTGTAGGTGTAGTTGTGCCTGAGATTGGGCCATTGTTAAGTACATCTACTTAGTGCGAAAACAACCAAAATATCTCTGGAGCGGTCACGCGTCATGTGGTGGACGTGAGAGGCCATTGTTTTCGAAATTAATAGTGCGACAGGATAATCAGCACCAAGCCTTAAACAGGTCAAAGACATTAAACGCCAAGAATCCTACCAGGTAATGCAAATCTTGGCATCGTGGTATAATGAGTATATTACGAACACTCTGCGTGGTTGCGCATCTTGGCACATAGAACCAGGGGAACGATTGATGTGCAAGGACAATCACTTCTCGAGCAGTCAATGGGAAAGTACCATTCTTTAAAGCCAACATTAGGTTTTTGGGACTTTCCGGCAAATAAGTTATATCGAGAAAAATTTAAGTTTGCGGTATGGTTCCTCCTTGCTACAAGGATTGTCACCACATACGAGGTGACACATTGCGTAGGAGCCCTGAGGATAATAATAAGTGGCCATACAGCAGTAGAGTAGATGCTGGGCTTACGAGCGGGTCTCTGAAACGCCTCTAAACCGCGTCACAAGACTTGAAACATCCACCAAGCGGCATGCGTGGTGTTCCAGAACGGAACGTGCCTGAAAAAAGTGGCTGGCTCAAGGTCGCGTTGGATGGAAATCGGCCGTGGTGCAGGCAGGCCACGTCTTAGTAGCATTGAAAGTGGCGCGCGTGCGTCGGGGGGACTGCATTTTCGCGCGGCACACTACTGGTTTAGCTTCCATTTGTTCTAAAAAGAGACTCTCGCAGCACAAAGCAATTGCGCGGCCCTCTCAACTGCTGGCTGAGTGAACTGATTAGTCTCGGCTCCATTCAGGGCTTACATTCTAGCCTGACGCCTTTCTTTTATATATAACAATCATCTACTCGAGGGTTGACTTTTTTTTTCTTGTTCTCCTTCTTGTCCCCATTCTTGGCTTCAAGTCTTTTTGCATTTTACTTGCATCCTCTGCTAATCCTCAGACGGTAGGGCCCTGGGATTCGTCTCCACTTTTACTTGGTATCTATCCATTTCCACTCCTTTACATCATTTTCCCCTACTTCAGCTTCCCCCTTTTCCAAGGTGCCCTTCTGCCGTTTGTCCGTTAGATAGCATGCATAATCCCTTTAATCCTAACCTATCGGATCATAATGACTCCCTTACACGCCCTCGCCATGGCTTCTCTCTGTCGATGAGATCCTTGAAAAGAGCTAAATCCGTTAGGGATGCTTTCCCACCCTGTATTCCCAAACGCTCCACTTCCTCGCTGTCCTATCAAGAATCTAGAAGAAAACACCTGTCCCAGCTCCGAGTGTTGTCCAGACAACGGACTGTCGATATGGACTTGGGCTCTGCTGGCTGCTTAGACTCTGCCCAATGTGATACTCCCAACGATAGTGACTCGGCATTCGAGTTCACCAACACTTCCGACTCCGAGTCCTTGCCGGACTTGTCGGACTGTAACTCCAGTCCTGTATCGGTACAGAGTGCCATTACTCCTACCAAATGTCCCAGCTCCCTTTTCTTCGACAATATAAATGCATCGGTGGAAGTTCGAAAACGCTTGTTCCAAAAAGAGGTCAATGCCAACTGCACCATTGTCGCCGACTCGGAAGCCCCGGCCATTCCGTCTTTCAATTCTCGCTCAACTATAGATGTTGCTTATAATCCTTTTGTGACTCCCACCAAGTCCAACATATCTATCCAGGAGCTCGACTCCGCCCATTCCGAGGAACTTGAGGAACCTGAGGAACCTGAGGAACCTAAACCCACCCATGCCATATTCTCCATTCCGGAGCTAGTCTACAAAATCATAGAATACGCAGATGCTCAGTATACTCTGGTTCCCAAGGAAACCTCGCCTATTAGACGCAACCAGACCCGGGACCTCCCCAAAACCAGTCTGGCCCATCAGCTTGCTTCCGGAAGCCACCTGATCATGCACAGCTGCTTACTTGTCAATAGAGTCTTTAACAAAGCTGCACGTGAGATCATGAGTACCCGGGTGCTCTTCTCCAACGAGGAAAGCTTCAAAAAATTCAGCCAAAACGATGCATCATACTTCCAAGCATTCAAGCCACGCACATTCGTTTTCAATAAGTTATTCTATGCCAAACAAGCCAATCTCGAACGCGTGGCTTCGTCTTTAAACTGCACTGAAATGGAGTGGCTCGAAATATTCATGTGCCCAAAACTCAAGCCTTTCCCGAGTTTTTTCCACCCGTCGCTCAAGACGTTGGTGGTCACGGGGTCCAAGGTATTTGATGATGAGCTTCTAACGTTCGTGGCAGAGAGGTGTCCCAATTTGGAAGTGGTGGATGTGCGAGCATGCGAGTTGATTACAGACTGCGGCATCTATGCGCTCGCCAAGCAGTGCCATGGGCTTCGCAGCATCAACTTTGGCCGCAAGCGTAAGGGCCACTTGATTACCGACCACAGCATCCTTCCCCTCGTCAGCAGCAATCCATACTTGCAAACGGTAGGGTTGGCCGGGTGTTCTGTGACGGACCGGGCGATCTGGGAAATTGCATTGAATTGCGGTAATTGCTTGGAGAGACTCTCGCTCAATAGTTGTCCCAACATCAGCAACCAGTCACTCCCCGCTATCCTCAACCACAACCTCACGCCCAAACTCTCGGTGCTTGAAATCAAGTATATCGAGAACATCACCAACTTCGATCCCATAGTTAACTTCAAAAGAAGACAGATCTCCAATGGTATCGTGATGTTGATTGAAACCTGCGACATGCTCCTGACCCGGCTTCGCGACTGCGAGCTCAAGATGGACAGTGTGATTTCGCAACGCATTTTCAGAGACATTTCTGAGTGGGCCAACTCACCCGAGGACGATGACCACTCGTACTTGATGCTCCGAGCAGCCCGCACCAACGTAAACTAATGCATATATTCTACGGATGATGAGATGTAGATTTAAATGTGTAAATGTGTAAATGTGTAATGTGTAAATGTGTAATGTATTAAGATATGTGTAGAATAATAGACTTTAAAAACCTCAAATTGTGCTAATTTGTCATTGTCTTCTAAAAGCCTGTTCCCATTCCAGAGGTATGTTTTTAGGGAAAGGGGGGTGTGGAAGCCATTTTACAGGTGGTTTGTATACTGCTCACTTTTTCACAAACACGGAGATACATCTCCCCGATAGAACTTATAAAGATGCTATTTTCCTTATATAATTCACACATAAATCACTGTTATAAATATTATCATAAATTCAAGTGTTTACAAGATCACGTGTACACAGTGTGCATGGCACAACCGTCTATGGCACCGTCTATGGCACCGTCTATGGCACCGCACCCTTTTGGTGGCTAAGTGTCGCTTAGCGAGCCAGCCCGTACGTACCCGCATCCACGCGCTCCATATCGCCGTGACACTATTGTTTTTCCTTCCTATTCGCGAAAGCCTTGTTAGCCGTGGCATATCATCTTCCAGATCTACTCTTTTGTCGTGGCTAGAGTGAGTTTGTGGGTTAGTGTTTCTTGTCCTTCATGAGCGAATACTCCCAGATCAGCAACTTTGAGCCAGGGCCGTTGCACCTGCCCCCACATGCCAATCACAGTTCCCCTTTCGGCAATACCTTCCTGCGGCTGCATACACCTCTTGATCCCTCGCCATGCCTCAGTGTACCCATCCCTAATCCCCCCACAACAATGACTCCTGCCAGCACAATGGCATCTCCTGGATCTTACCGGTCGAGTCTGAGTGGGATTATTCAGCCCAGTTCGGACACTTTTCCGGATCAGACTGCATTTGACACCACTCAGCCCTCCAGGCTCAAGATCAACCCAACAAACCCCTCCAATCCAGGGAATCAGCCGGTTAACCAGTCAGTTAATGAAACTAAGGCCGTTAAAAAGTCCAATCTATCTGCCCCTCAAGCGAAATCGGCCCACTCCAAGCTGGTTCTAAAACAATCCAAACCGGCTTCGTTGAATCTGGCACGCAACAACCCGTCCATGCGGCAGCACGGCTCCAAACTACATCTTATTGATGATACTACGTTGACGTCCTTACCGCTTCCTCCTCCACCCTCCACCAAATGGTTTCGCCGAAGACTCCTGGAGTTGTCGGTGGAACTGCCCAATAATGTCAGTACCGATGCAGAACAGGTCCTGGTGGATGGAACTGACGCACGGTACCAGTCGCTTTCCGAGCTCTCCAGACTATCCACGTTTAGTGATGTGGAATGTGACGATTCTTTTGCTGACTCACAAGATCCTATCGTATTAGTGGAGGACTACTTGGTAGGCGCAGCAGAAGCCCAATCGGAAGAGACGCTTTTTCGCAAGCAATCGTTGGCCAACTTCAAGAAACGGGCCCGTGACGATATGCTGCGGTGCTCTTCTGGTTCCACTATCAACAATAGCTATGGTTTTGTCCAGAGTGTGGACACTAGCTGGACATCCGGGCCTAAAGAGGACTTGGAGGCCATGTTCGGCACGATTCCCGGCTCCGATAAACTCAAACATTGCACATTATGCGACAAGCCACTCTACGAGATCAGTTCGCTCATGAACAGTACCGTGGATCAGACGCATATTCACAAGTTATACACCGAACTCGTATGTTCTGGATGTATCATTACTTACCAGAAAGTGTTGGACGAGATGTACCAAATGGAAGTCCAGCGGACCATAACTGCATGTACTTCTACTGCATTCACTGCGTCGGGAGCGTCTCTAATCAAAACCTTCAACTCGCTACGCAACGTTTACCAAAGAGACTCTAGTACGTTCATGCAAACACTGGCATCCAACACTCAGAAAAGAGTCAAACGCCAGTTTTCCCGCAACCTCATTGGCCGGCTACAGAACTTGAACGAGTTGTCGCTGCCTCAGCAGAACACCTCAGGCTGGCTCAAAATCCTCCAGGATAAATTCAACTGGAGAAACTAATCTTCCTGCATCCCCACCGACTCGGTCTCGCGACTCATTGTCGGTGTCAGTTCATTGAACTCTATCATCACCAGACAATTTAGCATACCCCACCAACATCATTTCCAATTACTCACCATAAAGACTTTCCAATAAATCATTAATCATATCTACAGGTCTTGACCGGCCTCAATATGTATATAGCAGACGGTATGGATTATGTGCAGGTCTCCTCGACAGACCTTTCGCACCCAATCCATATTAGCACTGCAATACATTATATCATAAACTCCCATAAATAAAACGACCATAAAAATGAGAATAGTATAAATCAATTAAAAATGATATTTATATAGTGAATTGTAATTATTAATATTTGTCATTGTCGATATGATAGACTCAGGGCTCTGATCTGACATACCCATACTGACCCAGTCCATATACACTTCTACACTTCTATATACATGCTACATAGTATACTATACATAGTTTATAGTACTGTTTATAGGAATGGACAAGAATATAGACTACTTATAGAATAATACCTGACACCTTCAATTTGTATACCTGTATCCAACCATATCAGCCATACTTGATACCTGAACATTTCGTCTTAAGACACTAGACTAAGGTTAACAAGAGTTTGAAGAGAATTAGTGAAGAAGAAGGTATAATGCCCGGTACCCACACAACAAATCTTATGAAGCTAGTACCCAACTATACTATACTGGAACTATACTATACTGGAACTATACTACACTAAAACTATACTACATACTGAAATAGGTATAATGTTAGACTAATACTAGATCCGCTAAATATTCTTAAAGTCCAGCAGTTCCTTTTATAATATGAACTCCTTTTATACTATGAACTCCTTCGCATAGCCTTTCCTTTCTACTATTCCTTCTACTTGAATGCATGATTATTGGATGAATGTGTATTTATAGGACTGGTTCAGGACTGTAGTATATACTACGCTAATATACAGTTTATAGTCCACGTAGTTATTAAGAGTCTAACCTAATCTTCCAAATTCACCCAAACCATTGTCAGATTAGAGTTTAGTAGGATCGATGTATTGTGACATATAATGAAGACAATATGGAATATAGAGTTCCTAAGTAACAATGACTAAATGACAAATATAATAAGAGTCTTTTTTTTTTCTTGAAACTTGAGTAAGTACATTTCCAATTCATTGTGCTCTTCCTCTTCTTGCTGCATTTGGTTCCATTGCTACCTTCACTGGATCTCTCTCAGCTCAAAGGTAAACGTTCTCGCTTATACTTGCACAACTACAAAGAAATGAAATGTGAATGGAATTAAACTTAGCCTTTTACGAGATTTCTGGTGATATTAAACTACAATTATATCATTTTTATTGTTGGACGGAACTTAGTCTCGAGCACTATGGCCACGAATGACCAGCCTCCACGGTTATCCAGTCAAAGAGTAAAATGATACAATTAATATTATGGTCCATATTGAAAGTGATGAAATTGATATAGTGTTTTATGGTAGCTTGACTAGTTTTATAGGACGCGGACTCTTGATCTCATTGGTGAACATGCACAATAGTCTCTTACGGCTCCAATCTTGGATTCGATGTACCTGAAGTTTAATTCCTACTAATTTTCAATGCACTTATACTTTTTCGACCAAAATGAGTCAGTCCCCTTGAATTCCGTTTTTTTGGTGCCCATAAAGGCTCAGGTTGATCCCGTAGAAATCCTCAACCACCCAAAATGAACCCAATTTACCTTCTTCAATTCTTTGTTTTAGTGGCTGCTACGAAAGAGTCCGTCCGAACCTTTTACGCCAGAGTCAACGACAAGTATCAGAGGCTCAAAATCGTGAGCACTCCTCATGCCGGTTTGATGACTCTTGACGATCCCAGGTTCCCCTCTATCCCGATGTTTACCTTGAACGATGGATATGCTATTACTACGAAAGGCAAGAACCGGAAAGTGTTTGGGAGACATAAAGAATATTTTGCAATCGGTAGAAAGGAGAGTATAAAGCCGTTGAGAATTCAGTTGGATTCAGATTCCAAGGTTTTGAATCTTCAAATGCATCTCTGTACTTCCCCTCTCAGTTTTCTCCCAAAAATGATAACAAATGGCTTTGCTAGGCCCGGCGTGACGTGTGCTCCAATGGATCTTTACTTCTTGTCTCCTACTGCACGTGAGAAACATGTACCTAATCTGGAGAAAAAGAGAAGGAAAGTGAGAGGCAGAAGGATCAAGAATAATATGACCTATTCCATGGTTTAAGTTGACTACTCAATTTGCTGTTTTTGGAGTGAGGATTTGTTGATCCATATTTGCATTCATTTCTATGAATTTGATATTTGGTAGATTACTGAAAGATTACTGAAAGATTACCCTGGATTCAATAAGATGACTGGAAGATTGTTTACGGATTAATATAAAGCCATACCACTCTGACTACTATTCACAACTAGCACTGACCAAGAATAGTCAATTCTGGAACTATATCGAATTGCCTTTCCCGTAATAAACCCTCTGTTTTGAAGTAATGGTAAATCCAAGAATTTATATGACTCCTGGAGAATGCTTGAGTATAGTGTTTGAGTATAGTGTTTGAGTAGTATTGAAGAGTAGTATTGACTTTCTAAGAAAAAATAAGTGTCCAAAGCCATGCTCCATAGTTAAAGGTGGTCCGGACTCGTATGAGTTCTAAGGCCTGTACTGTATTAGTCTGACTACTAGGAGCAGCTGGTAACTAAGAGATTCACTTCTACAGTATACTCAGACTCTGCAATGCAATAAACTATACTAAAATACACGACTCAACTTACTTTTTTGGAAACGAATCTTGGTTCGCCGAGGTCTCTATTAGGAGCTTTTTTATAGGAATAGGTAGTGTCATAGTAGTAATAATTCCACCAATTCATAACTCCAGATCCAGAGTTCATACGACTACTGCATATTAACTACTTCAATTCAAACTACATTCATTAAAGCTATACATGTGTGTCGTCCCGAGCTCACAGTATGAAATGGTATAAATAGCCAGTAACACCTTTTACTAGTACTACAGTATAGAACTACAGTATAGAACTACAGTATATAGAACTACAGTATATAGTAGTGTCGCATAAATTTTATAGAGATGTAAGAAGATGATATGATGGTGATGACCAATCTACTACTATACTGTACAAGTCTAAAGAAATAGAATTACACCACCTGCATATAAGCACTCTATTCAGTGACAGTCTATTTACATACAATATTTACTTTTTTTTACTAACCTTACCATGTAAGCCAGATATCCCCCTAAGTACTGTATATGATACTACTGTTTTAAAGCTGGGTTGATAGTTGGGCTTGTCCAGTACTACTCACTATATACCAATCAGTACTTGTCCACATCTAGTCTTGACCATCAACTGCCACTATATGTCTATATCTATATAGGACTACTTCAATATACTATTTTATATTACTACAACTACTTCTACTATGAAATATCAATACCACTACTTTACTACTAATATACTACTATTACACTACTATTATACTACTATACCATTACTCTAAAACTACTCATTTTTCAATTCTACTTCAACCTAATACTGCTTAAAGTATTGCTGGGAGCTAAAATATGACCACTCTAAGCTACTGATTTAGACTGGTATTGCTCTGCCTGTATACCAGTATACTCTCTTTAATCTAAGCCACTCTATTACTGTTCTACTACTACTACCACTAAAAAATTACTGATAAAAATATGTCTAAAGTTTTCATTGTCATATGAAAAAGTAGTTCCCACATTTGGATATACATTTTTGGATGTACATTTTTGGATGTACATTTTTGGATGTTTCCTGTGGCTTGGTTGATGTCGTAGTTCTATAGTATGGTAATATGGTAGTGTATAGTGAAGAGATAATTTTCGAAAGAAATATGTATTAGATCTATTTCTTTATTCAGTGGGATAGTAGAGTTATTCAGGAAATTGTCAATGTTGTCTGGGAGAAGATGCTGGTCTTGGACCCCAGTGTGCTTATATACAGGTATAGTATAGCTTTCCCGAAAGTAAGGGTTCCAAAACACACCTCACGGTATTTTGTTCATATTTAATTGTATGATGAAGTAAATTTATCTTCACATTTCTATGACACTATCTAGATGCTATGGACTTATTCTTCACTGTATGGCCATATTCGTATGTATGTCCTGCATGCGTGCCCATCGAAGTGCGGCATCTTCCACCATCCAACTTCTACACATCCATGGCTTTCCACACTCCCTCTATGAATTCTTTAGTAGTTTCTGCACGTCGTCACCTCAGCCAAAAGAAAGCTGGGAATTTCCTCTCGCTCGAGGAATTTGTCTTCAGAAGCAAGGTCTTGGAGACCTACCGTGCGCTCATGCGGGTCATCTATAAGAGCCACGAAAGACATGAGCTAGCCAAGTATGCTAGAGACGAGTTCCGCTCGCAGACCAAAGAGCAGAATCTTTCCCACCGCAAGTACTTGCTTCTGCTGGGCATGAAGAAAATCGAAGACACTTCCCGGTTGCTAGGCATGAGCTCGATATTCAAGAAACCATAGCTACTTTGGCAAGTGCAATAGCTTAAACTCCTTTTGGCTTGACTGGTCGTTTTATTTCAACTTGAACTTGGCGTCGCGTGCTGCATCTTCGATTCGGTCCATTTGGGTCCCCACAAACCCATTATCTAAGTTCCCGATCTCCAAGGTGGACCTCATCTCCTTTAGGAATGAGAGCTCGGGGTTGGTGATGACGTAGCCAACCAAATCTTTCTGGAGCTTGGTGGCCACGTCCAAGATTCTTTTCTCCTTTGAGTTGGACTTGATCACCTTGACTAGTTCAGACACATTGGTCAAAATCTGGTTGGCCGAGCTGGAGAGCGGAGTTGTTTTGGAAAGGAACAATTCCTTGATGACTGCAAAACTGGCATTTTTCTCCACGTGCTCCACGAACTCCCCGGAGTCCTTGCTCTGGTGGCCCTTGCAAGTCTTGAAGAAATTCAAGTATACGCGGAAAAAGTGCTGGTCAGAGGGAGCCATAGTATCCGTGACCAGTTTATCATCCAAAAGCAGCCCAAACATGTGTACCAATTCGGAGCCACGCTCGACATTCTCCTCTGCAATAAGAATTTCCTTTGCATAGAGCAATCTAACGTGTTTAGAAGATTTCTGGCTTTCCTGTGAGAAAAGACTGATTCTGTCCACCTTAAACCCGAACCCGTAGTCTGTATCGAAATCTCTGTTCTCTGAGGTAGTGAAGGAATCGGCGAGGATCTCTCCACGCTTGTTCTGCACAATATTCAAGAAGTAGTCGTAGTAATCGTGGCCCAAGATGCGGCTCATTCTTAAGATATTGGCCACAAGTAAGTGTCTCAGAAGTGAGTGAGTGAGTCTTTTTCCAAACGAAAACAAATCCTCTAGCTTGGTGTAGAGGCCCTTCTTTATTGCTGTCTCAAGGTAATTGGCTATCTCTTTTTCGCTGGTCATGTAGAATCTGTACATCTGAATGAGCTGATTCAAGTTCTTTAAGGATGGACTGAGGCTCAATTTGTAGGCAAGCACATCGTGCTGAATCATCTTGATCTTTAAATCTTTGTATGTGTCCAAGGCCAAGCCTGGCACGTTTAAAAGCGAGTATAGGTTCAAGAGCCATACCTTGATATAGAAGTTCTCCGGGTCCTTTTTCGCCCAGTGTTCGAGCTGCACGATGTTCTTGAGGGTGTCGGAAGTGGTGAAGCCCAGGCCCATGTTTTGAACCATGGAAGCGAGGAACAAGTCACTAAACTCCGGGTTTTCGTACTTGGAGTAGAGTTCCCAATCAGCCTTTGAGCCATTGAACAGGTTGATCTTCTCTATATTGATAAGAATAGCCACGTCATCCGAAGAAAGGTCTGATTTGGCAAGCAAGTCCTTCTTTTTCAGGTTGATGTTCGAGACAAATGACTCTGGAACCTTGAAGTTCGATAAGTCAAGTGCACAACATGGTTTGGACTGGAACGCTTCGTAGTAAGTTTCGACGGGAGTTTCAAGACTCACGCCGTACACTTCATTCAAGTAGATATTGGCCACATAGGAGTTTCTGGAGCCCAATTCGATGCGGGATGCTGTTTCCGAATGTGACTTGTCTAATTTGAACAGTGCCTTAATGAAACGTTTCCACGTATTATAGTCATTGAAGGCTTGTTCAAAAAGCAAGTTTTCAGATTCCTTAAAAAGACCGGTCCAGTTTTCCGTATCTTCAAGAGCTGAAAGGTACATGAGGGTCAACTCAAGAGGTCTCTGTGCAGTCCGACGGATCAAGTCCACCACTTCCGATAATCTTCCCACTTTCACCAATAGCTTGGCGTATAAACACGTTTCATCTGTGTTTGCAAAAGGCTGTGCTCCTGCCAATAACAGAATGGCCAGGTCTAGACTACCATGCGCATCGTCTCTACCTAAGCTCCACATATAGGTAGCAAAAGCAGAATAGAATTTGAAGGTTCGGGACGAAGGTGCTTTCTTGCACATAGCAGCCGCCGAGGTCCGCATGGTTGCGTAGTCGCAATTGGAGTAGGCTTTCTTGAACCATACCAATAAAATCCCATCAGTAGGGTTCCTTTTGGCAGCACTTTCGTACACCTGGTGGGCATCATCGTATAGAGCAAGCCGTGTATAGCAGTCGAAAAGAAGGTCCAAGGTTTGGGCGTCATGGGGGTTCTGCTTCCGTACAGCATGGCATGCATTGGCAGCTTCTTGGACTGTGGCCGTAGTTACGAGATAGAAAGCATTCAAGGCCTGGTAATATAATTTTTTGGGCGACTTTGCAATCTGCTTGGAGATCTCTCGCTTAGCATCAACATAGCGCCTTTCTTCAATGGCAGCCAAGATGTCTACCCCACTCATCATAGTGATAGTAAGTGCTTGGAGGTTGGGAGTATTTGCGATGGTCATGTGCACAGTCATGTGACACTGACATGTGATTTCCACACGTGATATAAAATCTTGTTATGTAATTAACTCACGTGACAGATTAGTCATTTTGTTGGGAAAATTTTTATTTTTTTAGTGGTCACGTGCCCCACACCTGGTCGCACTTGAGACATCGGATTCGTGAGGAGAAGGCCGTCTGAAGTTTATCCGCGGCTTTCCTGCAAACCTCAACTGCAACAATGCGCCCCGTTAGTTGACAGCGTGAGCAACTTCTCAGCCTCATTAAGGGAGAAACCCTATTGATGACAAAAGGGGCTTAATTACCAAATCCTGTATAAAACGGAAATAATAGCATTGTTCGTTATCAAGACAAAAAATCCGACTGACGTTGATTAATGCCGTCACAAGCCTGCCAAGACCATCCTGCAGAATACGATGCCACGAAATTGAGGTACATCCTCTGGTATAAGACGCTCAGTCTTTCAGCTGGACTTCATGCATCCCACTAAGCCTTCTCCTTCACTGCCCCACGTGGGGCACCCAAAAAAAATATAGAAGTCAATTGTTTGTGTTTCATTACAGGATTAAAGTTTATTTGAAACCATTGTTAATTATATTTAGATTAGGATATCATATTGGGAGTGAAGTAATAGGCTTACAACAGATTTGAGGAAATAAGTCTATTGTTGTGTCCAAGGTTCGAAATTTGAGAAGTGTTGAATATGGCTCAGATCACTGAGGTTTCCTCTCATGGCCATTCAGTACCTTCCCAATGCGGCAGTTTGTCTAGTCCACCCAATGTGAAATAAATTTGGTTGGAATATAGTGAATCATTTGGCCCTACTTTGTTACCTACTATCATTTACTGATGCCCTGATTCCACTGTCTGGTTTGCTATCCCGATTCGTGTCCCTTACGGGTGATGACCATGGCCCCTTTAGTTCGCATTGTTTCCCATGCCTCCCCAATCACCAGGATCTGACCAGGTGGACCTCCTTGATGGTTTCCAAACCAATCATACTCTACATGGGCATAATGGGCAGTTATCTCGACCCCTGGAGAGGAGGTCTGGATGTATGGGGATGAAAGCGGACATGCCAAGATAAGCATTGCAGCAAGCCATATCAGAGCCGCCCCAGTGCAGGCCGCACGGTATAACCATGACCTGCAGAAACCGGTTAGAAATTCCGAGTCAGTGCGGCATTGGCAGGACAAACCACCAGTCCAACTTTCCCTGGAGCCATCCACGGCAATACAGACTGTTTCAAAGAGGTACATAAATAAAAGTGATATCAAAATAATCTTGTAGCTTCGGGCCGTTGTGTAGCACACTGGCCCAGTTCCCCACTATGTCGCCCAGAGCTCGCAATTCTTGGCTCTTTCTTGGCATTGTCATGTGACCTCATCTTTACAGATAACGCATTTAGGCCAGTATATAAAAGTCGCACCTCTTTCGCCGCCTTTTGCTATGCATCATTTTCTAGAAACTCTTCCCTCATCTAATTTTTTCTCTACCTTCTGAACAAATAAGATTATGAGTTCAAACGCAGAGATTCCTACTGAAATTAACAAAGAAGACAATACCGGATACGATTCCTCCTCCAACTCCACTGAAATCACCAAGTCAAATGAGTTCCAGCCGTACCGCCTTTCGGCAGAAAGAGTGGCTCACAACTTCGATACTGATGCTACTAATGGTTTAACTTCGGCCAAGGCCAAGGAGCTTCTTGCTCACTATGGCGAAAACACCTTGGGCGAGGGGGACAAGATCAGTTACACAAAGATCTTGGCCCACCAGACTTTTAATGCCATGATCATGGTTTTGATCATTTCCATGGTTATTGCCCTTGCCATCAAAGACTGGATTTCGGGTGGTGTGATTGCTGGTGTGGTGGGCATTAACATCATTATTGGTTTTGTGCAAGAAATGAAGGCTGAGAAAACAATGGGTTCTTTGAGATCCTTGTCTTCTCCCACGGCCAGAGTCACCAGAAACGGTGACGATTTTCCCATTCCTGCTGAGGAGGTAGTTCCTGGTGATCTAGTTCACATCAGCGTGGGTGACACTGTTCCTGCAGACTTGAGATTGGTAGAAAGCACCAATTTGGAAACCGATGAGGCTCTTTTGACTGGAGAATCGCTTCCTGTGGCCAAGGACGAAACCGAGATCTATACTGACTCGTCCCTGCCTGTACCTGTGGGAGACCGTTTGAACATGGTCTACTCCTCGTCCGTTGTCTCCAAGGGAAGAGGTGTGGGTATTGCCGTGGCCACGGGCTTATCTACGGAGATTGGCCAAATCGCTAAGTCTCTTCAAACTGATAAGGGGCTTATTAGAAAGGTTGATCGCCTGGATGACAAGCTGCCTGGACCACAGGCCTACTCCAGGGCCTTTTTTGGCACTATCAAGGACATTATTGGGAACTTTTTGGGTGTCACTGTGGGTACACCTTTGCAAAAGGTCTTGTCTTGGTTGGCCATTGTGCTTTTCTGGATTGCTGTTGTCTTTGCTATTGTAGTGATGGCTACCCAGAAGTTTCGCGTTAATAGGGAAGTGGCCATCTACGCCATTTGTGTTGCTTTGTCCATGATTCCATCGGCCTTGATTGTTGTTTTGACCATCACAATGGCCGTGGGTGCCCAGGTCATGGTGTCTAAGAATGTGATTGTGAGAAAGTTGGACTCTTTAGAGGCTTTAGGCGGGATCGATGACATTTGCTCCGATAAGACGGGTACCTTGACGCAAGGAAAAATGATTGTGAAAAAGGCTTGGGTTCCTTCAGTGGGTACTTACTCTTTGGATAATTCTAACGATGCTTTTGACCCTAATATTGGAGACTTGGCCTTCACTAAGTTTTCGCCTTATTTTATCAGCGAAACCGATGAAGAGGTGGATTTCTTGCCTGTTGACAAGACTGACAAGGAAAAATTCCCCGAGAACTTCAAGACTTGGTTGCGGACAGCCACTTTGGCCAACATTGCCACAGTCAGCCAAACAAAAGATGAAGATACCGGAGAAATGGTTTGGAAGCCGCATGGAGACGCCACCGAGTGCGCCATCCAAGTGTTCTGTCGTCGTCTTGACTATGGCAGAGAACTTGTTTCAAGTGGTTTCGAGCATTTGGAAGAGTACCCTTTCGACTCATCAATCAAGAGAATGACTGCCGTCTACAAAATGGGCCTGCAAACCAAGATTTTTACTAAGGGTGCTGTGGAAAGAGTGGTCAGAAGATGTACTCGCTGGACTGGGCACACTGAAGAGAAAACCGATACTTCTGAACTTATTGAGTTAACCGAGGAAGATATCACCAACATCGAAGCCAACATGGATGCTTTGTCCTCTCAGGGATTGCGTGTTCTTGCATTTGCTTCCAGAGACTTCGACGAGAGTGCGGATGATTTGGGAGACCGTGAGAAGATCGAATCCAATTTGATTTTCCATGGATTGGTGGGTATTTACGATCCTCCCCGGCTCGAGACTGCTCATTCCGTCAAGTTGTGCCACAAGGCAGGCATCAACGTTCACATGGTCACAGGTGACCACCCAAGTACTGCTAAGGCCATTGCACAGGAAGTGGGAATTATTCCTCGCAACCTCTACCACTACAGTGAAGACGTGGTGAAGGCAATGTGTATGACGGCCAGTGAATTTGATGCATTGACCGATGAACAGATTGATAACCTTCCAGTCTTGCCTTTGGTGATAGCCAGGTGTGCACCTCAAACCAAGGTAAGAATGATCGACGCCTTGCACCGCCGTGACAAGTTCTGTGCTATGACAGGAGATGGAGTGAATGACTCACCTTCATTGAAAAAGGCCGACGTTGGAATTGCCATGGGATTGAACGGATCAGATGTTGCCAAGGATGCTTCTGATATTGTTTTGAGCGACGACAATTTTTCGTCGATTTTGCATGCCATCGAGGAAGGCCGCAGAATGGCAGCAAACATCCAGAAATTTATCTTGCAGCTTTTGGCCGAGAACGTCGCCCAAGCCATCTACTTGATGGTGGGTTTGCTGTTCATTGATAGAAACGGAATGTCTGTTTTCCCATTGTCGCCTGTGGAGGTGTTGTGGATTTTGGTCGTGACCTCTTGTTTCCCTGCCATGGGTTTGGGACAAGAGAAAGCCAGTGATGGTATTTTGGATCAGGCCCCCACACGCAAGATCTTCACCAATTCGCTTCTTGTTGATATGATTGCCTATGGGTTCTGGATGGCTGTTTGCTGCATGGTTGGATTCGTTATTGTGGTGTATGGACGTGGAGATGGTAATTTGGGAGTCAACTGTAATGCTACCAATGCCCACCGCGAAGTTTGTGACTTGGTGTTCAGAGGTAGATCCACCTCCTTTGCTATCATGACGTGGTGTGCTCTTGTCTTGGCCTGGGAGTGTGTGCACCCAGTGAACTCGTTGTTCCGCATGAGACAAGAGACCGACAACCCATGGTACAAGCAAACTGCCATTGACCTCTGGTCCAACCAGTTCTTGTTCTGGTCAGTGTTTGGAGGTTTCGTCTCGGTGTTCCCTGTGATCTACATTCCTGTCATCAACAATAAAGTGTTTTTGCATGCGCCCATTGGGTGGGAATGGGGCATCTCTGTGGCCTTGAGTCTTCTCTACTTACTTGGATGTGAGGCATGGAAATGGGCCAAGCGTATCTACGAGCGCAAATGGAGCTCCAGGGCAAAGAATCCAGAGTACGAGTTGGAGAGAAACGAAACGTTCCAAAAGTACGCGTCTTTCTCCAGAAACAACACTATGGACCCGGAGATTCTTAACTAGCATCACCATCTGTCAAGCATTTTACTCAAGGGAACCTCCCGGATTATGTACATTAGCACGGTATAAAGAAATGGTTTTAGGTTTATAAAAAATATTTTCACTTTTCTAGAGGGCTTGCTGGTTGGCTATATGAACCTTATCATCGAGATGTTCAGTGACGCCAAAAAGACTGATCTGCCCCTTGCCCGAACCCTTATTGTAGTCTACCACAGTTATAGAAGTATTGAAAGGAACCAAGAGTTCAAGCGACGAAAGACTGGCTCCTAATGAGTAGTGGCGCAGTCCATGGAGGTGTTTCGTGAATGACCGGATCACTCCTCCATGTGTACACAAGACAACATTCTTATAGTTGTGTTTTACTGCCTGCTGCAAAAACGTGTCGTATGCATCCGACACTCTTGCCACCAACGCCGGGTTCTTCTCGCCCATGTTCTTATAGTCAGCTCCATACTTGGCTAGCGCATCCGAGATGGTCATACCCTGCACCTTGCCCATATCCCGCTCCCTTAGGTTGGAATTTGTTGTATAGGGAACGTCCGGATGGTAGTTTCTAATCTGGTCGGCTGTATCTGTGCAGCGAACAAGATCCGACGATAAGATCAGGTCGAGCCTGATGTCCTTGAAGTGGTTTCCGAGCTTGAGTGCCTGGTGTCTGCCTTCGTCGTTCATATCTATGTTGATGTGGCCCTGGAGGATTTTCTTGGCATTCCAATCAGTTTTTCCATGCCGAATGATGAAGACACGGACGGTTTCGGGGTCGGTGTTTTCGGCGATCAAACGGGTCATGACTGGTGGTTTGTGAGATTAGGTGAGGCTATGGGTCAAGTGCAGCCGTGAGTCATGTGTGCAGGCACAAGATAAGAAGTGAGAATAATGAAGATTTAAGAGGTTTTTTTGGGGGGTTTTTTTTTGATAGAAAAATGTTAGAATGTGTTAGAAGCGTGAAATATAAAGATATGTATTTTCTTACTGGCTGATTCGGAGGCTGTGATTTTAGACATTGGGTGGCTTTTGACGAGTGACTGCAAAAGTGTATATTCGCACTGATATCAAGGTTTGCATCTCAAAATACTCCATAGTTGAAAGTCTAGTCTATGGTCTAAACTTCTAGATGGAATTGAAAAAGAGGAGGTGATATTGATTGGAATGATCTAATCACTTGAAGTTCACTTCATTAAATAAATGATTGGCTAATACCCATGGACCCTTTGGCGAGATGCTTGTATTTAAGGACAGAAGATCGAAACACCTGGGATTGAGTTTATAGAATGTTCGGGATTTGTTTAACTTTTGTCCGACAGACACGTGGTACTGCTTGATTGTCTGATACCTGAATTGGTGTAAATCTTTGTTAGACTTGTACAAGTCAAGAACCCGCATGCCCTGGGTGCATACCTTCTCATACTATCACCTTCTCATACTACCACCTTCTCATACTACTGGCTGATACTACTGGCTGATACTACTACCTTCTCATAATATACTAGAGGAGAAGTTGAAACGTCTAGACCATACACCTAGCGTCTAAGTTCTAGTAATTCTACATTGGTAAGACTAGCTGAACTCTTTACCCACCCAATAACTGAGTGCGATTACTATATGGGGTTTAAATTGATATTAGACAGAATTAGGAGACATCTTGACGTTTGAAATATTCTCCAACGTCTTGCATTTTGCAAACTGATAATTGTCGACAAAGACAAGATTTTTTTTTTCAAAACCCTAGCGATTTCAAAACAGTGGTTTTCGACATAAGTGCTCGAGCCATAACACATCAATATATGGTAGCAGCCATAATACAAGGATATCTTGTTGGGTGACTGAATACACTGGATTCGTCAAAATTAGCCACCTCTAACTTATGGCTACAGGCTAATCTATCTAGTGACTCACATTCAACCCAGTCAGTTCTCACCGCCCATTGTCAGTGGAATAATCCAGTGGAGCACCTGTGACTAAATCTATCATTCCTAATTACACCAGAGTTGATATCGGTTTGAAATACACCCTGGAATGATCAGAATTGATATCTCTTTCCACTCCAATATTACTATAGTCAATAGACCACCTGTTAGACAATAGGTATACTGCCCATAGGAATAAGAGCCATACTGATGTCTGATACCGTAATTTGGATGCCTTCTTGCCAGAGCCAGAACGTGGATTCAGGATTTCCACAAGTAAACCTAGATCCCCGTTTTGAATCACAATACATATACCCACAAGTACTAAGACGTAATACTGACTCCAGCACTGAGTCTCCTGGCATCTGGTATTTCCCATAATGAATCATATCTTCCCCCTTGTATCAATTGTGACCCTTTGTATCAATTATGACCCTTTGTAGTGACCCTTTTTTATCGTCGATATAACCCGAATGCCTAGTATATAGTCATGTCCTTACTGGATATCTATCCAGAATAATTGGTAGATGACCCTGGGCCATCTTCATGGTGCAGGACAAATGCCCCATTTCCGTGGGTGGATGGGGTCCGTGGGGGATCTGGAGTTACGTACATGGGCTTTAGTTGCCTGATTTTCAAAAAGAACTCGCGCGAACCAGTGAGGCATCTGGCGCAAGCTTTATCGCGCAAGGTGCGAAATCGACCATGCGGCATAGGCTTTATTCTACTCATGGATAAAAGTACCAAGGGGTGTAACCTCTAATCACGGATCTTATTTAAAATCCCTAGTATTCAAGGTTTAATTTATTTCAGGAAATATCCTATATTTTCCAATAGAGTGTCACATAGTGTATTCGACATTTCAGAGTAGTATAGAGTAGTATAGAGTAGTACAGAGTAGTAGAGCAGTATAGAGCAGTATAGAGCAGTGGTAGTGCCAGTGGTAGTGATAAGGCCACTACTTTACTTAAAAAATACATTCTCCTGTACCACTCCTTTTTTAGTAAATAGTGATTATTTTTTTTTAAGATCCGACGAGCAACTGAAATGGTGTGACCAGATGAAAAGGGTTATGAGCTTTGGCGAATTTGATGGTTCGCAGACGTGCATCCCAGCTAGAATTCTGAGTCTAACTACTACTGTCCACCAGAATACTGTACTACTATATGAATATTATACCAAACCTGTATACGTTGCATTGATTTAAATCATTACCCTAAAATCTTTTTTTTGGTCTTGGACCTCTCTAATAATCCATGTGTGATAACAATAGGTGGAACACATAAGAGTATAAGGTACTTATTATGTGTCAAAGGTAGTAGTATGCGGTTTAGTGATGACTAGATTTCTATGGATATTAATAGAATATATACTATTACGTAATAACCTGACAGAGACCTGAACTATTGACTCTAGAATCGAATTGAACAAAAACTAAAAAGGGCAATTTCAAATTGCTTGGAAATCTATTACTTTCGCAAGTACAGCAAAAAGCCGCTCTTCTTCCCCACC
Organism: Metschnikowia sp. 04-218.3; assembly: GCA_002374635.1. NCBI lineage: Eukaryota > Fungi > Ascomycota > Pichiomycetes > Serinales > Metschnikowiaceae > Metschnikowia > Metschnikowia sp. 04-218.3. Next base: position 57,809 of record NLAC01002036.1, read on the forward strand.
TTCACGTACAACATCTGCGCACGGTGGTTCTCAAACTGCGTGTTCCAATACGTCTTCCCCACCTTCATCTTATCAGCTTCAGCATAGACAAATTCAAAGAGCTTGCGGCCAATGCCACCGAGTCTGCATGCAGGCTTCACGAACAAGTCATTCAAATACAACGCATCCTCGATAGTCCAGGTATTCCTATGGGTTAAGTACGTAGCAAAGCCCACCACATTATCATCCTCATCCACAGCCACACCACAGTATACCGGCTCATTCACATCCAAAAAACGAGAAAAAGTGGAGTCGGTGATCTCGGGGGTCATTCTGTCCAAAGACTTGTAAAACTCAAGGTACGAGTCTTTACCAGACCAGAGTTGTACCCATTGTTCCTTATCTTTGGCTTCAATAGGTCTTACAGTCACGCTCATTAGACTTTATTTTAGGACCTTAAATTGCGGTTATAATTGAGATTGGTGATTATTAGACAATTCACTTAAAAAAGGAGTATCCTGGCCATACTCATGGGCGCTGCTTTATATATAAACAGGAGTTTGCAGATTAGTCACCGCGCCAAAAGTAGTGAAAGTAGTTATTGGGTGCGTGATATCGGAAGAGCACACGCGAAATATAGACGCTCCACGTTCTGGATGGCAGCGAAACTGTACACACGCTTAAAGGCCCCGCTGCATCCCATCCCTTAGACCGCCAGGATTTGGACACTTGCTCTTGTTGAGATCTTCTTCTGCATATAAACACGCCAAAACCCACCAAAATAAAAATAAAAAATGACAAGAATGACAAGAATGACAAAATGACAAAAATGACAAAAATGAAAAGAATGAAAAGAAATGAAAGAAAACCTCTTGGTTTTAAAATGGAGATGTACTGGTGTGACTCTTTAACAGGTCAGTGCTTTCAGCCGCGTTAAGAACCTGGTGTGTCCCATACGGGTAGAAGGCTTCATATTCTGTGCCAAACCTATAAAAGCTTTATACCATACCATGACCCTCGGTAGCTCTGAGTCACGTGCACACAAGGCTGACCCAGACCACTTCCCCCATTTTACATTTTTCCGTCCAAAAAAAAATACATGCACGTGACGTCTCTCCTCTAAAGAAAATTGCCTATGTGGCAGTTTTCCACCAGTAATGACTTTAATCATATCAGTAGAGGCACGACTAGCCAGTCCGAGCATGGATGCTCAAGGCACATCTCCATCAGGACGAAATAAGGCCTCACGCTTCCTGCATGGGGTGGTGCAAGAATTAAGTGGGGTCAGGTCTGAGCACCTCCAGAGCAGGTATATGAGCTACACGCTATACTGACATCTTTTCTGATTCACTGGTTTCTGTGTCTTTGTAGCGCTTATTTATAACCGCTCGCCTTTTTACATCATCCTGCACCAAAGCCTTGTCTCGGGTGTGGACTTCCTACAGTACCCAGTCTAAGTTCACCACCCACCGTCTCACTGCATCCCAATTAATAACAGCACCACTCAAACCCACAGCTGCCAGGTGCTTTCAAATCAAGGTACTACCAATCAAAAGGTGCCCCTGGTATAGGATCGTCTCATGCCCTGACGCCCCCCCTGCTCTGAATCTATGGACACTTCCCTTTCCCAGAAAAAGAGAGGCACCTACGGAAGACCATGTGACTTATGTGCCTCTCGAAGAGTCCGGTGTGAGATGCCGCCCGGCTCCAAGCTGTGCAAGAAATGCCTAGCTGTAGACTTGCCGTGCACCCATGACCGAGTGCGGTTGAAGTCAGGGCCCAAAAATGGGCGCAGAAGCCAAAAAGAAACCGAGGCTCTGATAAAGATCGAACCCTCGGGCCCTCCTGCTCCGAAAAAGTCTCGCCGCTCCTTCCCAAAAAATATAGAACCCTTGGGGCCTCATCGTTTGCCTGCAGAGGTGCCATTATCGGGGCCAGTGCCCGGGCACACAACCCTGAACCTGCACCCTGTTCGTGAAGGCATGGAACCGGTAGATGACCGAACCACCATACCCCTTCAGCCTGTCCCTGAGTCGGTACCTCCGCAGATATCGCCGCAAGTGTTCTTTTCGCCTTATATGTCCCAGCTGCATGGCCAAAGGTATAATACTCCTCCTTTTATGCTGCATGCAGACCTACGGCAACACTTACAGGTTCCTACAGTTTCTTATATTCCCACGGTTCTGCCTTTTCCGCTGCCAACTCCACGTAACGATCTTCCCATTGAAGAAGATACTCTTGATGCATTTGTTGTGAAACCCCCTCCACCTGAGGGTATCCCAGTGACCAATCTGGCCAAGATACACGAAAATGAAGAAAACACAGCTGAAGAACATTCTGGCCGGGAAGGAAGCGGTTCTCATGCGAAGTTATCCTTGGAGCACCTTCTTCTGCGACTTCAAGTCTACCAGACATGGTTCTACGGGTACTGGCCCGTTCTCTCTGTTGCAGAGCTTATTCTGATTATTCTGGACGGAGCACAGCTTGGATACGAGGACAATTTTATCACACTCACCCTGAAGAACGCCATGTCCTACAGTCTTTGCTGTGCCGTGTGTGCCGCAATCACCACGCAACTCTCGTTCGTTCTGTCCACCAATTCGGCCCTTAACTGCAATGCCATTCTGGCCGATGCTTATGCCAAAGAGGCCAAGAGAGTACGTGATTTATTTGACTACACGGAGAATCCGAATATGAACACACTCTTGATTTCCTTTTTCTTATACGCTCATTATGTGAATAATTCGGGAAAGACCAAGACTGCCACCATTTTCCTTCGAGAAGCAATTTCTGTTGGACAAGTCTTGAATTTCCATACGCCGGAGTTTTTTGAGGGTAAATCTCGTGCTGAGATCCACCGATGGCGGAAGATCTACTATACACTTTTGGTGACAGAACGGTACATGTGTTTTGAGTGTGGCATCCCGGTGATTCTTGATCCCTGTGTGAAGCTCCCGGATTTGGACGACGAAGAGTACCCCTCTCTCATATTTGGCTTCACGGAATTGGTCAAGGTGTTTTCTGCTCCTGGAAAGAGTTTCTTCGGCGAGTTGAATGTACAAAAAACGCCTAGACCCGATTTTACTGAGCTGACCGATAAAAGGAAATGGATTAGTGCAGTCCAGCTGCAACTTCATGGCAACAGAGAACTTCCCAAAAACGTGACTCAATCACAGAGATTGAATATTATATTATCTGAAGCCTGGATACGGGCTATTGCATGGCAGATCACCTCCGATAACGGCATGCTTCGGTTGCTGGGTCAAACAGACGATTGTTTCAGCTATGATTTCCCATTATTCAACGCGAGGAGCTTTCTTCAGCAGACCAGGGATTTACCTGAAGTGGCCTTCGAGACTAATGGTCCCGGTGTTTATGTCAAGTTGATTGAACTAGCAAAGACCTTGACCTCCAGTATCCCCAAAGTCACCATGGGCGAAGAGGACACTATTTATGGAACACCCATCGCTTCGAAGCTCCAGGACTTGGAGAGCTTATTCTTTTTGGTGACTAAGTTCAAGAACGATATCACTGTCAAGCTGGCGGATTATCAGACCATATGCAACTTCATCTTCCAGTCAAAATTGCAACATGTGCCAAGAGATATGAATAGTCATGGACGAATAGAAGAGCTTCACGATGATGCCGAAGAAGACGGAGAGGAGGAAGCGGAAGATGAAATTGTGGGGGAAGTGGGAAACTTGATTGACTCCGAGAATGATCCTGGGCTCTTGTTTTTCCAGTCCATGAACTCATTAAAGAATTTCGGGACACTGCCTAGGTTCGGGAGTAACATTTCTTTGTCAACCTTCATGCACGATACCATGGGCTAAAAAAAAGAGTAACTGTGGCAGAGGGAAGAGAATGATTACAGGGCCGGAATTCCACATCTTTCCTGCTTTAAACTATTGCGTCACTCGTCTCAAAATTGACGCTACACCTTGGGAGCTGAACAGTATCTTCAAGAAAATGACTCTGTAGAATGTGGCTCTTTACAGACATTGAAAGAGTATACAGACATTGAAAGAGTATACAGACATTGAAAGAGTATGCAGAGTTAATGGAGGGTTTTCAGCCCCGGATATCTTGCCCTGAAGGATAAGTTCGTAAACTTCGAGTTCGCCGCATGCTTCATATGTTTCGAAACGCCCCGAAACTTGAAGGCTTCACCGGCATTCACAATGTGCTACAAATGAACATTACATTTCACACTGCCTCTTGAGCAGGAGGCTGAAACCTAGTTTAGCCTAATAGAGCAGCTTAGTTTTGGGTCACTGTGAGTTTGCGCCGCAGTCTCGCAATTATGCGCAGCGCTTATAACACATGATGCATCCACGACAAGCGGTGACAGGGTACGGAAATTAAGGCGGGTACTAGCCGGGAGGCCAAAAAAACTAAGAATAAAACGTAAATTCAATCTAAGGCTTTTCGTGCGGCATGAGAATGTTCGTCAAGTAGGGCATAGTGAATTAAGCACGCAGAGTGTGCATTGAAATAGCGTTGGACTCTAAATATGTGTCATGCACTTACCCCGGAATACCGGTGCAGCATCCGCGGGGAGGCCAGCAACATTCAAGCAAGCACGGTAATGGCAAAGCTTTGCTTGTGTAGATTTCTCCAAACCACGCAAAGATTCGTAAGTTTCGGAAAGATACCGCAGTGCGTCAGACTATATCGAACGCGCATATATTTCGAGTACCCCAGAATCCGAGCGCTCGTAATCGCAAACCATTCCAAGTTGCCCCGCTCCGAGCTTTTTCTTTTTTGCAGTCATGCCATGCTGGCATCTCCGTCTGTCTTGGCAAACTCCTGTTTTGAATACAAGTTGCTATAAGCTCGAGAGAGAAATCTGCTGACGCGGAATCTTCGGATCATCAAATGGATCGTACACCCGATCCGCCTTCGGATATTCGTTCGAGCACCATCACCAGATCCACCACCAGATCCACCACCAGATCCGCCACCAGATCTACCGCACGTAAAAAGAAACCATGATTCATACCAGATCTTCCCCTCGGTAGTATTAGGCACAGCGACAGCCTTTTCCCGATAGTCGGGGAGTTTTTTTAGCGAGTTCTGTGCGTCTCACCATATCCAACAAGGAGAAAAGTCAGATTTCGCGCCTGCAGCGAAAACGAGACTTGAAACGTACACCGCATCACTTTCCTGTTTTGAGTTGGTCGCCGCATTTACTCTTGCCACATTTTACCCTCAGCACATTCAATTGTCGGTACATCCCATTGTTCGCATTAAACAATGGGAGTAAGAAAATGAGTGAAACAAAGATTGGGAGCGAGAGCAGAATTTTCTAGAACATTGTCCGATCAACCAGCAAGTGGTGCAATAGACTATGAAAATCATAAGGTATTAATGGCTGATCTTGAATTTGATAACAAAGAAAAATAAGGGGCTAGATCCAAGGAATCTATGGTCCGATCTCGCAAAGTTTCTGGTACGGGGTCTCGAAACCAGATATGCAAAAAGTCAAGGGATAGTCGTAAAGTTGTTACCATGTGCAGTCGGGGCATCTCCTCTCGTGTCAATTCCCCCCAGTCAAGGCTTCCCCCAACACCAGTTTGGTTTCAAACAAGGCGCTCAAACAAGGCACCCCACTACGTTGGACAATGTCCCATTGTTGTTACTACTTGAAACATGCTCGGCCATAATCCGGAGTTTGGCAGATTCCCCAACCGTGTATAGCCGACTGTTGTATATAACGGACTGTTGTATATAGCGGACTGCTTTGTGTAGCCGACTGCCTTACATGAATGACATACCATAAACTATAGCCTAGTACAAGGTCTTGTATCCAGGCCTGGGGTCTTGTATACCAGCAGCCTTGTATATTAATCGTGTATAAACTCCAGCCTTGTATATAACGCGGTAATAATGGATCGGGCGTGAGGCTGCAGGATACACTCTGGAAAGATCCCCTACCCAACTTAATCTTTGCAAACAGATGCAAACCACCTACTATCAAAGGAAGAATCTGTTGGGGCAGATGCATACACCAAAAGGCCAATGCCTTAACCCGTATTCCAGCGTGTCGGAATAATAGGTCATGCACGAACCCCACATCAAAAAGAAATGCGCGCGCGTACATGCAGATTTGCATTTGCAGGGCAAGCGCCTGCCCATCCGATCACCATCTCTTGGACAGTACCCCACAAGTGGGGTCAATGTGGCCACAACTACGCCAAGGAATCTATATATAAATAAGGTACCCCGTTGGAATTTTTTATTCTCCATCATATTCTTTCAAGCACAGCTTATTCATCCATTCTCCCAGTATAAATACCCTACCATCGGTGTTTGAAGATTCCTTAGACGAAAAAATTCCTTCATCATGTCTCAACTGGATTACAAGGATACTGCTTTGATTTCCACAGATAAAGTGGACTCGGTGTCTCATGATTCCTTGGAACCAGATGTGCAAGATTACCTTGCCAAGTTCCTTGATATCTCCACCAATGCCAAGGAGAATGACCAGAAGGAGAAATCCATGACATTGAAGGAGGGACTCAAGACATTCCCCAAAGCCGCTTTATGGTCCATCGCCTTGTCCACGGCAATCATCATGGAGGGCTATGACGTCAACTTGCTTAATTCTTTCTACTCGTTCCCAGACTTTGTTGAGAAGTTTGGCCAATTCTACCCAGACAAGGGCACATACGAGATTCCTGCACGGTGGCAGACGGCGTTGTCCATGGCCGTGAATGTGGGAGAAATCATTGGTTTGTTCATTGCCGGTATTGTTTCCGATAAAATCGGATATAGAAAGACTCTTATCGCTTCATTGGTCATGGTCACGTGTTTCATCTTCATTGTTTTCTTTGCTCCCAGTGTGCAAGTTTTGTTGGTGGGAGAAATCTTGTTGGGATTGCCCTGGGGTGCTTTCCAAACCTTGACTGTTTCCTATGCATCCGAAGTGTGTCCTACTGTTTTGAGATTGTACTTGACTACCTACGTCAATGTGTGTTGGGTGCTTGGCCAGTTGATTTCCTCGTGTATCTTGAAGGGAATGCTTAGTTCCACCATGAAGGATTCCTACAAGGTGCCGTTTGCTTTACAGTGGATGTGGCCTGTTCCGATTGCTGTTGCCGTGTTCCTTGCTCCTGAATCGCCATGGTGGCTCATGAAGGTTGGCAGAAATGCCGAGGCTAAGAAATCTGTCATGAGACTTTTATCTGAGAATGAGCACTTGCCCAACAAGGAGATAATGGCCAATGCCATGATCGATAAAATGCACATGACCATCAAGGAAGAGCTGGAGCTTAGTCAGGGAATTACTTACTGGGACTGCTTGAAGAGAAAGAACTTGAGAAGAACCAGAGTCACGTGTATGACGTGGTTGGTGCAAAACGTCACTGGATCTGCCTTCATGGGTTACTCCACTTACTTCTACAAGAATGCTGGTTTGTCAACCTCCAACAGTTTCACATTCTCCATCGTGCAGTACGTGTTGGGATTGATTGGTACACTTCTTTCTTGGACCTTGTCTCAGAAATTCGGAAGATTCGACATCTACTTCGGTGGCCTCTGCGTGCAGTCCGTGTTATTGCTTATCACCGGTGGTCTTGGTTTTGCTACAGGAAGTGGTGCCTCATGGGCCGTGGGAAGTTTGTTATTGGTGTTCACATTTGTTTACGACTCCACCATTGGTCCCATCTGTTACTGTTTGGTCACTGAATTGCCCTCCACCAAGTTGAGAACCAAGACCGTCATCTTGTCCAGAAACGTCTACAATGTTTCCGGTATCGTCATCTCCATCATCATGCCTTACATGTTGAACCCCACTGCATGGAACTGGAAGGCCAAAACCGGTTTTTTCTGGGCTGGTTTCGCCGTGGCCGGTGCCATCTGGTGTTGGTTCGACATGCCTGAGACCAAGGGTAGAACGTTTGCCGAGTTGGACTTGTTGTTTGAACAGGGAGTGCCTGCTAGAAAGTTCAAGACCACCGAGGTGTCTGTTTTCGATGTTGGACACATGATGGAGAAGTTGGGAGAGGATGGAATCCGGAACGTGGTGGAGGAGAAGAAGGCCGAGATTGGGCATGTTGAACATGTTTAGTTCTTGACAGAATTTCAATTCACTAATATAAAATATCTTGATGTCTAGGCTTGCAGTAGAATCGACAGTAATATTGACAGTATCATTGGCAGTTGACACAATGTCATTGTCAGTCATTGATAGCCATTGATAGTCATTGATAGTCATTGATAGTCATTGACAATCATTGACAGTCATTGACAGTAATAGACGGGTAGTGGCTACTGGCCCTTAACGATTGCAAGTGTACATTATAGTGCCGCTTTCTAGGAATATAAGAGTGTTTGGCCTATATGCATTGAGCGACCTTACCTTTGGCGTCAATAGAGCATAGGCTCTGCTCTTCTTTATTAAGGCAACGACTCCTCTTATGGAACGATTTATCTCTGTGTATGGCATACCTCCTCGGTTCCTCATACATCTGACACCTAATCTTCATCCTCATCCTCAATATCCGTCTCGAGATCACATATCGATCGGCAGTTGGGGCAGTAGAACTGGGGGTACCTCTTGATGATGATGGGCCGTATGCACTTGTAGTGCCAAGAATGCGAACAGGGACTGATGAACAACGCCTGGCATGGCTCCAACTTCAAAAGACAAATGGCACACTCGGAGAACTCCTCTCCGTCCTCGGTTTTGCTCTCCACCCCCAAATTCTTCATTTTTTTGTGAATGTCCATATTGAACCGGTTGACCTTCCTCTGCCAGCTTCTGTTGAACTCACACCTCATCTTGACGCATCGGTACACTTCTTCCGTACCTCCCCTGTAATCCAAACCTAGCTGAACCACATCACCATCCATTAATGGCCAAAGCGTCAGCTCTTGAGATGCCTGGGAGAGTCGGATATTGTTGAGAAATGTTCCCGACGAAGATTTGCAGTCTTTCAAGAACCACTGCCCTTCCTCATTACACTGGAACAAGGCATGCGTTCTGGACACAACCTTGGACTTGAACACAATTCGGGAGTTTGAGCCCTGGGGCGCGTGCGCCGCGCTTTTATGCTTTTCCGTGTACCTTCCAATGGAAATGGACTCAGAGGGGTGGTTTCTCCGTATGATGGGCGAGAAATAAAGACCAGTATTGGAAGACGAGTGGTCGATGATCGGAGTCAACCGAACTGAAAACAGTCCGTCTTTATCTTTCCCATTGTCGTCCTTATCTGTTTCACTGGACGCTGCAAGCCGTGGGGCATCTGAGTTCACAGCAAGTGTGTTCTCTCTAGACACAGAGGGTTGAGTCATGTGTCTTGGGGCATGCTCCTCCTGTGTTTCCGGATCATTGGTCTCCTGGACCTCTTGGGGCTCAAAAGGCGACTGAGCGACCTGGGACTGCACATGCTCACCCAGCCTCGAGAGTTCAGGAATGACCTCAGTGGAGTTTCTCAACCGTGAGCCTGTGTAGTTGTTTAGAGTGGAGTCAACGCCAGATTCACCATTGGCAAAATTGCTGAGGTTGGCGATGGTGGGGCTGTTTGCCATGAAGTGGTTGTGGATGTGATCTTGTTTGGACGCGTGATGTGAGCTGGAGCTTGCGCCTCGTATGGAGTTAGACAAAGAGCTCAAGAAGCTCAACCCAAAAGAAGGTCGGCGGCCCGAGGTCAGGAATGCGGAGTTCTTGGGGGGATTAGATAAAGTGGTGGAGATGCGTGTACCATCGTGGAAGTCCAGGCTCTGCGCTTGCGCTTTACCCGAATGGGAGGTCTTATCTTGGCGTTTCTTTTGTCCGCCGCTGCCTTGGCTTCTGGAAACAAAAAGATCCGAGTCGGAAACTCTGCCTTCAGGGGCACGAGTAGAGAAAAGGGCCGGGGTCTCGTTTTGTGGGGGCAGGGCAAGAGAATCCCCTAGAGCCGAAGGCCCGTTTGGGGTAGCGCTAGGGCTTGTTTCAGGCTCCTCTTCAACATCCTCTCGAGAGTCACTCAGAGTTTCAATGTCTTGCATTTCGGCCAGGTTCTCTCTTATTTGTGGAGGGGATCCGGGAGCGGAATTTTCGGGGGATGCCGAGGAAGACACAACACCAGGCTTCATTTTTGTATCGTTCGCAGACACTTCTGTATTGGGCAAGAGGCTCAAGCCTTCGAGCAGTAAGTCCTCCAACATGATGTAAAGTTAGCTTCTATGACGTAGGAAAAGACCCTTTTATATGATGATAAGAATGACGGTGTTTGTGGCGGATTACACGTGGCGGCAGAAGATGGCGCAAGGACGGGGGATTAGCCGGAACAAAGGATAGCAGAAGATTAATATGGATAGAGACGTAAGTAAGCAAAACAACAGCGTCTTCACCGTTTCGAAAGTGTTTCAGACGCCACTTGGGATGAAACAGCTAGATGTAGGTTAGGAAAAAGATGTGGTTGGCTTGGTACGTTTACACAGAAAAATACCCATCTTGTGCGACCCCGGTACAGGAAAGGGGAGGGGGCTTTTTCTTACCTAAATTGAGTACTGTGTCTTTTATTTCTTTTCTATTGCGCGCTATGCTTACGCTGTGCGTCCGTGCGATAACACCTGAAACGCAGCCGCAAACATGAAACACCCACCAGCCTCTTCCCCACACACTCCTCGCATGCACGGGAACCTCTTTCGGGATGGCCCTGTGTTTGCTGTTTCACTTTATACTAGCATAGCGTCATATACTCTCGGTTAATGTTTCCGAGATGGTCATAAGGTCTGAATAATTAACCCTTATTAGACGATGGTGCCTAGACTAAAGACCGAACTAGAAGAGTAAACTGGACCAGGTGACTAGAAATAGTACACTAGGATTAGTACATTAAAAATGGTACACTAGACCAGAAACTTCAGGAGGAGTATATTAGAATAGTAGACTCGAATTAGTAGACTCGTAGTAGACTCGAATTAGTAAACTAGTAGTAGACTCGAATTAGTAAACTAGTAGTTACTTGAATTAGTAAACCAGTAGTAAACTGGATTTAATAAACCAGTAGTAAACTGGATTTAGTCAGCTGGTAGTAAACTGGAATTAGTCAGCTAGACCACAAGGCAGGACTAGACCAGAAAACTTTTAGAAGGTTAAACCAGAAGCAGCACTAGTAGTTGCTCTTTTCACTCACGAGCCTTAGTAATAGCTGCTGCAAATGTTCTCTTCCCTTTGGACTCTTCCACATGCGGTGGCCTGAATTCTCAGACACCACCCACTCTAGAGCATAGTCACTAAGCTTGGTGAGTTCCCGTTGCCATTTGCCCCAATTCAACGACCTTTTGATCATAAAGTCAGACAGAATGATGGCAAGTGGAATGCTTCTAATATCGGCCGTGTACACTTCGTTGTAGGATAAGATCGAGGCCGTGATTTGCTCCTGTAACCTGGCCCTCAAGTACTTGGAACTGTACCTCATGTCGGAGCCAAAGATTCTGCTCTTGGACAGATACTGTCTTGGGTGGAAGAACCAATGGATATCTTGCATGATACCTAGAGGCGAGACGACTCCTCTCAACCATAACTTGAAACCTTGCCACGAGTCCATGAGATCCAAAACATTTCTGAATGTTTTTCTGCTCTCATTCTTTTTGTTGGGGCCACTGAATGGAAAGTGCTTGAGGAGGTCTTCATGCCAACTGTCCACCAATAAGACAGAGTGCATTTGACCAGCGTTTCTCAGCGCAAACACCCGGGAATAGAGTCCCCCGGAATCGTAGCCAACTGCACTGAATGGGCCTTCTATACCTTCAGTCTTTAAGGCTTCAGTAAGGTACTCAACGATGATACCAATGGAGACGGGTGAAGGTGCACTATCTGAGAATCCATAGCCCGGTCTATCCCAGATACAGTAACGCTCGATTTTGTTCATGTGATAGAGTTCCTGGATCCATTCTTGAAACTGCTCCGAGGATGTTTGCTGGCCTCCCTCCACAAGAACAATGGGCTGTTTTGGGTTTTTATCATCCGATTCCGTTGTGTCATTTGCTTTGGCATAAACATCACCAAAACACGCCAAGTGGACCTTGAATTGGTCTTCATTGACCGGCACCAACTTACCCCAAGGCTTTTCATGCGTATCAAAAGCCTGGATCCATAGAGATAAACTGATGTTCCAGATAATCAACAAGAGAAGAAATTTGGCAAAGATCTTGATTGCAGTCACAAAAAGCTCATACAACGACATTCTCTTCTCCACCCGGCCCGTGTAGCGGATTTCTTGCTGGGCTTTGCCCAACTCCACTCTATAGTCCGCGAAGCAATTAAGAGCAACATTGGCTAAAGTCCATAAGAGAAGTAAATTGCCAAACAATCCCAAACCATCCCGTAATCTAGGTACGGACACTGTCACGACCACATCCAATACCAAAAGAACACAGCAGACGTAGCCCAAAATGCGCTCGTAATATGAAGGCACAGTGAAGCACCAGAGTGTGATAGTACCGGTCAAAATGCAGAAAACCACTAGGTTGAGCTCCAAGAACAGCTTCCCGCGAGTGTTCATGCCCGGAATGGAGATAAAGTCGGAAACCAATGCAAGAGTAAAAAGTGCCACATTGAATAACAACACCAATAAAAGAACTGAACGGAGAAGCTTTATACGCTTCAATTTAAGTGGCGATACTCGAGGGTCGTCTGGGTCTAGGTAGCTTCCAGAAGACTCAAGCAAGGGTGAGGATTCCGAAGGATTATGGGCCAAATGGCTGGACCGTGAACTTGAAGTGGAGGGTCCCTCACCTATAATCCTAGGGGGTTTGCCACCCGGACTTGCAGCGCCTGATTCAAGGTGAGATTCATTGTTCTGAGACCCAGGGCTGGGAGGATCAGTATTGGTCATTGTAACAAGTGTAGGTCAAATGAGTGGTCACAAACACAGGAGATTGAGCCAAGAAGGAAAAGGAAAATACCACTATTTATATGGTACAAGTCCACGAAGGGGTGTGGCTGTAAAAGTGGGAGTAGAAGAATAAACTAGATTGTGGGGACACCCCAAGGAAACGAGGCTTTAAATAGGGCCTTGGGGAGCGCGGATTAGCAACTTAATTTAGCCTCACTTGCATCTATAGCTGCAAACCAGCGGAGCCTAAAGAACACCAAACAATTTGGAGATGAATGTGTTTCAAAAATGTTTGATGAGTGTTTCAAAAATGTTTGATGAGTGTTTCATATTAGTAATAGGATGATTTCGAAAATCATATGACTGTTTCAGAATAAATATGGTGTTTCAGGTTATGTAATCATGGCTCATCTAATATCAAGTGCTCATAATGTATTGTTCTATAAGGGCTCATAACTTAAACTCATTCTAACAACCAAATTCGATTTATGATTAACTATTATAAAGTCATTCCATTTTCAATAATACCATTCTTTATTAGTCTAATAGTCTACTAGTATATTAATTAGTAGTGTATTACTCATGTTCTCCTAGATGGAGTGTGCTATGTCTAGTAGTATAATATACAGGTTTCTAGACTATACTAGTTGAACAAAAAGTGTACTTTACAGAGTAGTCTTGTATAATAGGAAAATAGGATAATAGTAGTATAGTAGTATAGTCTAGTAATCTAGTAGTCTAGTAGTCTAGTAGTCTAGTCTAGTAGTATAGTATAGTAGTATAGTAGTATAGTAGTATAGTAGTATAATAGTATAGTAGTATAGTACAGTAGTATAGTACAGTAGTATAGTATAGTAGTATAGTAGTATAGTCTAGAATACAATGGAGAAAATGTAATTCACTGGATTGAGACCTAAACACTCAAACGTATTGGCGTTTTCTATTTATCCATATTTCATTATATACCATGGTTTATATCTTCCTGCTTATCAGGATAACCAGTGCTATAGTGCGAGTGCGACTACTCGTTTATCGTCTACCATCTACTACACCTTCTCATGTCCGTGACCATTCCCCAATACACGCTTGAAAATGGCGTGGTGTTGTATCAGGTCAGCACACGATTACCACTACGATCTATTACTACGTCCAAACGATACTCCGACTTCTTGGTTCTTCGAGATGCTCTCTGTGCTGAGAGTGGCATTTCTAAAAGCGACTTTCCCTATTCTCTCCCCCCAAAGTCTGGGATGTTCTCCAACAAAGAGAAGGTGGCTATGGATCGCCAGATCAAATTAGCAGACTTGCTTGAGCTTTTGATTCGGCATAAGGAGTTCCAGAATTCCGTACATGTGCACCGCTTTTTAAATGTGCCGTCAAACTTCAAGTTCTCGTCAGACTTGTTTGATTCTGATCGAGGCCCTGAAAAGTCTCCCGATGACAAGTTCATCATTCCGGAAAGTGCCTTGGACATAGATAGGGCCCAGTGGCTCGTTCACTGTCGCCACTTACGGTCTACAGTCAATGCACTTAGTGCAAGTTCTAAGCTAGCAGACCGAGTGGCTAATCGGGATACGTACGTGCGGTATATCGAACCCAATTTGGAAAAGTTAACGGTGGCGCTAGCGAATTTGCTGGACCGAAATGACCTCTCGTCGGATGAGTTACGCTCTCGCAGGACGCTCTTGACTGCAATCCAAGAAAAGCTCGATTCAGTTCTCGACCCAAATGGTAATTCCGTTCCCCAATGTGATCCTTCTACACCCAAAAACGTCAGCTTATCTTCACGTGTTTTTGCACGGCCAAAGACGTACGGGGAAACAGAGGACACCATTGGAACAAGCAATAGCGAATTACTTCTACAACAGCAGCAAATCCATCAGAACCAGGATAAGGAAATCGAAGAGCTCCGCAAAATCATTGCGCGGCAACGACAAATGGGTGAAGCCATTCATGCCGAAGTGGAGGAGCAAACCGAAATGCTTTCCTCGTTCTCTGACGAGGTGGACAGGTCTACAGAGAAGGTTGCACAAGCCAGAGGAAGAACAAGAAAAATCGGGTGATCCTAGATTAATGGTGATTTTCAAGAACTGAAGTTTAGGTGATTACAAAAGTTCTAGTGGATTCTGTTGTTATGTTACAGGAGTTTTAAGAGGTTTATCTACACATATAGCCAAATTGGGACCAAAAGGCTTTTGGGTTGGACACGTGATAGAAACAGAATTGATGCGTTATTTAAAATAATGTTATCAAACCCTGATATCTATCTTAATGACGTCTCCTAATATTTACCTGTCATGGTTAGTCTAATGCCTATCTAGAGTGCATATAGCGCGGCGGTGCGGGTAACGCGGTGATGAGTATAAAAGGTGAAAAAAGTCCACCCAATTACACCTACTCACTATTCACTTAATGGTATGTTCATCCAGCAGTTTCAAGATGAAAACACTTCGCCTAATCGAAAATTCATGAGAATTCAAAAAGTTTACACCAAGATCTACGCTGACTCACTGCTTACTATCAACATAGTACTAACATCAAGCGTCCAATGTAATTCCATTGTCATAAATAGTCTATAGGTCTGGTTAGTAAAGGTGAGGGTACTCTTTTTTCATGAGAGCACCCCACTTCTCTATGCCCTTCTCGATCTGGTCTTCCGATAAGAAAGCAATGCACAACCGGGTGCTTGTTCGGCCCCAGCCCTTAGCATCACCCTCCACCTCAAAGTAAGATCCGCTAGGGAGTAAAACACCTTCCTCTTTGTTCAATTTCTCTAGCGTCAGCGAAAGCTCGACCTTCGGGTCGTCGATCGTGCACCACACGAAAAAGCCTCCGTCTCCACCATATACCTGGGTGATTTTAGGAAGATATCTCTTGATAGCATCTCTAAGCACACGACTTCTGGTCGAGTAGATGGAACAGAGCTGCAGGATGATCTCGTCCAACTTCCCAGTGATGATCAATTCGTTCACCACACTTATGTTCAATTGGGAAGGTGTTCCTCCCGATTTATTTGCACCCGTAGTACTTAACTGTGAGGCCAAAGCGGGAGTCGGGGTTTCTTGCCAGCCACTTCTCAAACCCGGAGCAGCGATTTTGGAAAACGACGAGTTGGAAACAGTATTTCCAAAAGCCCAATTCGGTGGTAAAGAGGCCTGGTCGAGATGGTTCAATTTGGGGATCAATTGGTTGGGGTTCCCAAAGTTAAGCAAGTCGTAAACGTCATCGGAAAGAAGCAAAACATCGTGTTTCCGAGCAATTTGTAATAACCTCTCTTTTGTTTTCAACAGATACGTCAAGCCACCGGGATTGGAGTATGATGGAACCAAGTACAACAAGTACCGGTAGGTCTTTCGAGAACCACGGCCCGTAGGATCAGTAGACACGTTAGGTTCGGAACCAGAAATAGGCACCAAGCCGTGTTGCTTATCCAAGGCCAGCAAGCGAGATTCAAAGCCATCCAAGTCGATCTCATACTCTGCACCTGGTGTTTCAACCACAGCAGAGATCTTGCCGGCAAAGCCAGCATCGATGAACGCATAGTTGATCAAAAAGTAGGTGGGCGAAACCAAAAAAACCTGTTTCGTCGTTTCCAGGCTCGTGCACGCCACCAAGATATTCTCCGTGCCATAAGAGGAGCCAGCAGTAAGATTGATCAAGTCAGGTGTGGCACCAGTCCGTCCATATTTCAAATTGCACCAATCTGCAAGGTTTTGTCGTATGATCAAGTTACCACTATCGGTTCCGTACTGAAGCGGGTGGCGATTATCCGGGTCATTTTCAAGATCCGAGTACTCATTCTCCACAATCACTTTATGGTAAGCATTGGCAATGGGAATGCTGGGGAGAATGGAGAGCGTAGGGTGACCCTTAAAGAAATTAATCATAATGAATAATGAATAAAAAGGAGTGGTTGCAAAAGGAGAAGGTGAAGAAGGTGGAGAATGAGTGTGGTGCTGAGGAGGAGGGTTTTGGATGGTGATGATTGACGCAAGCCATGAATTCCGCGCTCACTATTCCGTCTCCACACCACTGTTCCAAACAGACTAGATATGAATAAACACCCAAGAGTATACGCTAGACTAGATAGACTAGAGTAGAAAATTGTACTAGACAAATTAGACAAACTGGTACGGAAATCTTAGATTGGACAGACTCAGACTATAAGAATTAGTCCACGTTCGAATTGATAGGTCTAAGGGTCACATTGGTCTATGGAACGATAAGATCATAGTGACTATTTCTATGCTGTACTATATTTTCAACGTATTCAAGTATGGAGTAAACAAGAGACAAAAGGAGAAGTAGGAGAAATAGAAGACAAATAGACAAATAGACAAATAGACAAATAGAAGACAAAAAAGACAGAATGGAAAGTATAGAATTACTAGCATATAGTGTACAGTATAGTAACGTGTACAGTGAGAAGTAATGAGTGAGAACTATAGTGAGTAATGAGTGAGAACTATAGTGAGTAACGAGTGAGTAGAGTGAGTAGAGTGAGTAATGAGTGAGGACTGTATAGTGACCAGTATGAGTATACCACGTGTAAGTAGACTATGGTATAAATATGTATTAGTATATTGTAATAGAAGTCTGGTTAGTCTGGTGGGTCTGTATAGAATGTCAGAGGATATGACTATAGGGATAGAAGGGTAGATAGAAAATGGGAAGAAATAGTAGACTCTGGAAGTACCTTTTTACCTTGAAAAATCTGACTTCTTGACTTTAAAAACATCACCTTAAAAACATCACCATAAAAATATCACCATAAAAACATCACCATGAAAATATCACCTTGGAAATCCGGGATTCTGAACCCGGATCTTTTGGTGCTTATATACTTCTAGAGACTCTGGTGGCTGGTGCGTCAATTGATCTTTTGGTGCGCTTGATCGTTTGGTGCGCTTGGTTCCTCCTATACTAGAGAAGACATCAACGATCAGTCCTTGTGATAAAAAAACATATATATTGAATATTCAGGAATTCTGTATAAGGAATTCTGTATAAG
Organism: Metschnikowia sp. 04-218.3; assembly: GCA_002374635.1. Lineage (NCBI taxonomy): Eukaryota > Fungi > Ascomycota > Pichiomycetes > Serinales > Metschnikowiaceae > Metschnikowia > Metschnikowia sp. 04-218.3. The sequence continues at coordinate 75,629 of NLAC01002036.1, forward strand.
GAAAAGTGGATAAGGAAAAATGGACAAGGAAAAGTGGATAAGGAAAAGTGGTTGGATAGAGTATTAGTAGAGTCTAAGTAAAGTATTCGTGGAGCGCAGTGCGGGACGCACAGTACTGGAATAAAGTGGAATAGAGTGGAATAGAGTGCGAAAGCCATGGAGTACATGGAAGAAATGGGAGCAAGACACGGTGGAAACAAAATCCTATATTAAAACCTCTATTAAAACCTATATTAAAAACCTATTAAAAACCTATTAAAAACCATACTTTTACTCATACTGATAATCGTTCTATCGGTCCTGTACACAACACTACATATGACAGTACTTGACTAGTAGACATATATGGACTTTAAAGACACTAGTCATTGATATGAACTATATATTTAATTATTCAAAACGGTATAGATATTGTCCTAGAGTAATAATACACCCTTGGAACGTTATCTTTGAAGCCAAGCTGGAAGACTATGTACCATTCCTACTGACTACTCACTGTACACCTGAACAGGTGCTATGAGAGACTCTGTAGGATGAAATTTCGGAACATCCACCAATCCTTATTTCACTAATCCTTATATCACTAATCCTTATTTCACTAATTTCCATTTCACTAAACTTTTGATTCTCTCACCATTGGTTCTCCTAATCATCTGCCTTCTACAGATCTGTACAGTCGAAAGTGGGTGGTTCGGCTTGATATAAGAGCCTAAGTCAAAAATCCATTGCGAATCATATTAATTGACTGAGATTTACATCAACACAGAATTCGAAATCTCTATTGAAGGGTAAATAAATTCTAGGATTTCCTTAGGCTCAAATCCACTGAGGTCAATACTGAGGTCAATACTGAGGTCAATACTGAGATGGATAAAACTGTGGTTTAAGAAAAACAAAAACTCTTATTTATCCCCATTTGAGTTTCTAGGAGAAGGGGTTTCTTATTAGCGAGAATCAATATCTTATTTCCTCTGGTCCTGTGGAAACACCTTCTTTCATGTGGTTCCCTAAATGCACCAATTGGTAATTTCCTGTTTTCTCTTGATTCTTTGTCCAGACCTCTAGAATTATGGCTCACTTATTCATACCCCTAAATCATTACCAGAATCTGTCCATTTGGCTAATCATGCTTCTAGTTCTAGATTTTCTAAAGCTTATTATGTCCACGCAGCCATTATGCCTTTAGTACGCAGTTCACTTGATCAATCTCCACGTTTTCTCCGCTTAGAATTAACACCAGAACCTAAAACATTCATTTAAACTTGGTTAATATATAAGAGATATTTTTATACATAAATAAACTACAATGCGTGAGTCCTGTAACAAATCATTTGGTATCTTGTAGTACTTTTCTTGGCTGGCCAATATAAGGGTCGGAGATTCCTCTTCAAAAACATGAAAAAAATAGAAATAAATGAAAATCTTTAAATTCTTTCCTTTTTTGGTTATTGTCATTACATGGACTAAATTCGACTGCCCTTTGGTTTTCTTTGCTGCAATCAATGGTAACTTGATCCCACTCACGGGCCTGCCATATAATGGAAATGGTCAAAAATTAAACTTCTTATCCTATGGAATCACTCGAAAACCCCCTGCTGAGTTTGATCTACTAAATAACGAAGTGGTAGCTAGAGACAGGTCTACACCAGGAAATGTGGGGTTTCTCAATGGTCTAATAGTCTTTGGTCCTGGAGTTCCTGGGACCAAGTTGAGTTTGGATGAAAACATGAAGCTTCACGATGGGCCGTTCTACTCATGTATGCTAATGGACACAGATGAATATTTCATTTATCAAGGAAACTCACAATGTATGGAGGTGGATATCTACCTTTGGCCTTACAATCGAGCCAATGGATTTCCTATGGACGTTTTATTTTTTCACGAGAAAGAATAGTCTTCATATACTTGCTCCTATAAAGTGTCTTGAGCTGAAAACTGGATAGAAAGTTTCAGAATGGTGCAAAATGGTGAAGATTGATCCAGAATGATATCAATGGCTTATATGCAGGCCAACAAACCAAATGACCTTAATCTGACAATTCCCTACCATGATGATAACCAAGGTTATGTAAGCATACCGAGTCTGATAAAATCCATGATAGACCTTATCATTGGTTCAGGTAAATGAAAGTATAGCCAGTGAACCTGTAGATATTGCAGTCTTGGCCACTACTGAGTTTTTCCTAGCCAGAGTCTTCCTTGGCTAAAGTCGTCCTTGGCTAAAGTGGACAAAACCTCAGGTTTCCTAAGCCTTAAAGATTTAGATTTTCAGTCTTTTATCAAATATTTCTATGCATTAAGGGCCTCGGCCCAAGGTATGCTATCTATCAAGAGTGACTCTATCCAGGATGACCATGACTACTACCACTAGCTTAAGCGAAGATAAAACATGAAAAAAGAAAAAAGAAATAGGAAGTATGGAGCAACATGGAGAAACGAGTAACACTTACAGTGGACTGCAGATAGAGAAAGAACCACTCACCTTATGACAATAGAATCTCTTCGACCATAAAAAAAGATTTTAAAATTAGTAATTAAAGGAAAACACACGTAATCCCATGAATTCATTTATATATATATTTTTTTTAAAGCTAGTGTTATCATTTAATTAGGGTGTTAAAAGGTATTGATGGTGACACGTGACCTGGACGCAAGTCACCGCGAGGTACGGGCCTTGCGCACCCAATAACACCCTCTCAAAAACTTTTACACTATACTCCACATTAACCATGCCTAGTGTTGCTGGCTTCATTCTCACTACTTTCCTCGGCCTTTCTGCCAGGAGAATCCAGGTGCAACTTGTCGGTAGGCACTTCCCTGCCGGCTGGGACCGTGTTCCAGGCTATGCCCTCTCGGTGTCGGCGTTCATGTCTGCCTACTTGGTGTGTGACCACTTCATTGACAACAACAGAGCTTTATTGAACAGAAGATTGGCCCAGTTGCGCCAGCAAAGAGCAGAACATGATCTCTTCCATGACTTTGACTTGTCAGTGGACCACAGATTGACTGCTCAGAAGAGAAGCTCCAAGTTCTCCGAGTTGTTCGAGGCTTATGGAAAGGATTATAAATAGGTTTGCATGGGCTTTTCAGTGAGCAGGCCGTATGGCTTTTGGAAAGTGTAATTAGATACTAAACATTGTTAGCATGAATCTGTGGTGTATGATTATGTAGTAAGTAGATCTCTGGATATCCCAATGTGGTAGTGACTACTCCTTCTTCTCTTCTCATCCACTGTCACTGCCAGCATCATTCTCTCCTCCACTGCCAGCATTGTCACTTTCAGCATCACTGTCTCCTTCACTGTCACTGATGACATCGCTATTGTATTCCTCATCAACCTCACTGCCGGACTCTTCTTCCACTCCTCCTGCATATGTGCCGTCCTCCTCCTCGTCGTCGTCACCAGGGGCAGGATTTGCCGAAGGGTCTTGAGTTTCACCCCCGTTTTCTGCCTTTTCAGCTTCTTTCTGTGAAGGTTTCTCTCTATTCTTCTCATCGAACGAGTTATCTTCAATGTTCATCTTCTTGACAAACTCCTCAATGAAAGTAAACGATTTTTGGTCAATCATACTGAACTCGATTTCCGTTTCTCCGTCCTCTTCTTTGGTGGTTATTACCACACTAAACGTGAACCGAGTGATGTCCCTGTATACAACGGACTTGATGGACTTAAAGTCAAAGATCAACGTTGGTTTCTTAAACCCGAAAATCAAGTATGCTCCACTCGGCGAATTGGCATCTGCAGGAGGAACGGAAATAAAACATAACGACCCTTCTTTCGATCCTTTGTATGCTTCCACCATCACTAGATCATTATGCGAATCTGCATTCTGCGAAATGCATATTGACGTATCTTCATTCATATTCACCGAATTCTTAATGGGGTTGGCCGAAGGTAAATAGTTTATAAGGTTGGCTCCACACATCATAAATTGACGCTGGAGAAAAACAATGATGAATTCGTTGATTGGTTTGATGCCGTCTAGCGTAGAGGTCATGTGCGCTACTTGGTCATCTGCATTGGGAGGCACTTTCCCTTCCTGGACCAATTGTTTCTTGATAAGATCCAAATTTAGCGTAATAATGATGGGGTCATTTTTTTCCATTGTTTCTGTCTCGTCTTTTAACCAGATACACATCATCACTGTGTCTTTCTTGGTAGACACCGTAGAGTTACCAAGAATCGGTATAATTACACAGAATTCAAACGCCGACAGGAGATCGGTAATCGAAGTGATTTCAGGGACTTTGGTGGTTGGACTAACGGCGGAAAAAACAGGTTTGGGCGTTTTTCCATCCGAGTCCATTAATAGATGGAACACGAAATTGAGTTTCTTTCGAACTGGCGAAGCAAACGAGAGATTGGCCAACTCGAGGATAATTTCACTGATACTAATGGGGCTTTTGATAAGTAATTTCTGGGCCAGAACTGTCTCCACTTGCGTAGGGCCTTCATAAGGCAAAGTAAATTGGGGAGCTGGAGACGCTTTAGCTGCGGGTTTAGCGTCCTTAACAACCTTTTGTCTTTTCGTGCCATTGCGCTGGGCATAAAATTCCACCACTTGCTTGAATGCATTCTCAGTGGCTGGGTACTCGGAAACGGTGGTCTGGACCACTTGCTGGATATCTTGGGGCAACTTCGAGATCCACATAGTAGTTGCAGAGAAACAAGACGCGCATCTCTATTCTCGAGTTTATGGAGCGCGACGCATGCACCTGACGCATATCGGATCACCTCTCGTATAATCATATATTGTTCCAGCTTTGAACTGATCTTCCGACTTGAGTCCAGAACAGTACTGCATTGAGTAACTGTTCTTCATGGTTTGATGCTGTTGATTGTGATTGATCTTTGCTGACTGTGATCTATATTGATGGACAGGAACTGCTGGCATGACTACATCCTTTCTCCATGATGATAATGCTAGCATCTTGTCGATTCTCCCCGCATCCCAAGGCCTTATTTATGGTGCTAGCTATAAGGAACTAGTAATGGAATTGATGGGTGAAGAAATTGCCAAAAACACCCATGAGAAACCCCGCTTGCTTCGCTTGAAGAACCGCTTGCTCCTGGCTGATATACACTCCAATAATTACAAGCTCCAGGTCGATAAGGACAAAAACCTCTTGATGGCATTGGCCTTTCCTGAAATCTACACGGAAGCACTAGCGCTTGTGACTGGACAAGGTGTGAGTTTTGAACTATGGGAGAATGATAGTGAGTCCAATGATGATAGTGAGTCCAATGACTCATTGGAACAGTACCTCTTTGGAGCACAGCAGAACATACCGATTTTCACCCGAGTTGCTTTGGAACCCACCGTGGGTGATACACACGATGAATTCGCCGACGTCAATGTCATTCTAAGGAGTAATAAGATCCTACGGCATATGGGGTATACCATCAATTTGAACACATTTGAGCTAGAGGAACTAGGTGACACCTCCAAGCTGGGTGAGCCGATGGAGAAGTCGGAGTCGGAGACTACAGATCGGGATGGATCTCAGCAATGGACAAAGTGCCATTTGGAGACGCTTGATTCGGGCCATGTATTCGTGGACCTCTACCATTGGTTTTGCTCGTGCGACGACTTCGATGGTGCCACGTCCAGCTTTGTCTACACTATAGAAGAGCTTCTATCGTCCAAAGCTTTGGATCACGAGAAAGAAAGTCTTTTGGTCAACATGCTACGCAATTCCCCGTGCAAGCACTCCAGAATCTTGCCTATATGCAAACACATTCTAGCAGTGGTGATCATGGTTCTCAATTGGGACGTAAGCAAGCAGTTTCAGCTCTATGAATATGTGTGAATGTTGACAGAGTCATGTTAGGGTTTCCAAGATATACAGATGGATATGGATATACAGAGTGTCAGATTAATGATGGACTCATAGGTTTAAGGCTATCACTGACTATAACTCAATCATGTGAATGTCCATACAACTCGTAAGACTAACTATGGCCATGAAAGTAGTAGTGCATGGTAATAAGTGGTAGTAGTAAATGAGCTAAATTGACTTGGACAAGTACTGACTCAATAAGTAGTCTCTAATACTGTATTACCTTTATTACACTGTATTAGTAAGTATATAGTAGTACTGGTAGTAGTGTAGTAGTACTAGTACTAGTGTAGTAGTACTAGTACTAGTAGTGTAGTGCAATGCTCATAGCTCCTTGAGTATGAGAACATTTTGAATGGATATAAAATAACCACATCAACATATCAAATGAATTACAGGTGACACGCATAATATATGATACAGAATATACATAATGCATAACACATGCTAACATGCTAACATGATACACAGTACACAGTACACAGTACACAGTACACAGTATACAGAATACAGTTAATACAAAATTAGATGATACAAAATTAGAGAATACAAAATTAGAGAATACAAAATTAGATGATGATATAGATAACAGATCCATGAATATATAAAAACACTATTTTCTAGCATCAGTTCTAATAATAGTGTGGTGGTTTTCCTAGAGTGTTCCAAGAGTGTTCTGCGACTAGTGAGTGATTGAGTGCACGCATATATGAAACATGCACCAGTCAATACGCCATAGTAAAACCCAAAACGGACTTTAAAGTTTAATGGAGTTCAAAAGCTTACACAAAGCTTACACAAAGCTTACACAAAGCCAAAGCTTACACAAAGCCAAAACCAAACACAAAGCCAAAATCCAAAATCCAAAATCCCTATATAGCTCCAAGAATCAATATTTTTTTGGCCCCAGAATTCCCTGCCTCCAGATCCCAGTCTCCACCTCCGCAGATAATTCTCGTACACTTTTACGCTTTTAGTGCATGCGACTGGAGTTCGCACCCATTTTCCATGGCTTTCCACTCTTGTGCTCCGCCAGTGTCTCGCCCGCGAGAAAACAGAAAAGTTTTCCGGAGCTCCCAAACCTTTTTCCAAAAAAACTGCGACCAGTTTTTTTTTTTCGTGCCTAGGAAGCTATCTTTGCCCCCCCCTCCAACACTATCCGCCATTGCTGACCCGGAGACTTGGCCTTATCCTACTTTCTATACTTTGAACCGTCAGCTCCGCTTTTTTGCCCTTTCATTTTTCCATCTCCGCGCCTTATTGCCCTCCGGACCCTTCTCTTGCATCATACCCAAAATCCGCCCAGAGCATTCGCCGACTGGAAAACTTGACTTCCAGATTCTGCACAAGTGATTTATTAAAATATAGCCTTCTGCCCAAAATTTGAGAAAATAGAGCTATTTTCCTCACCATTTGTGACCACCTACTCCCACGCTTTTCCCAAAATCCCTGGACCCTTCTTCAAAGTCCCTTCAATCTTATGTCTAATTGATCTTTCCCATACTTGATACTTATACCCTCAATATGTCCAAGTCTGCTTTATCCAGCACATCCAATGTCACACAAAAGCCCAGCCTGACGGCGGCTTCCGCCGGGAAACCCCCCGCTGATACCCCCAGAAATGGCTCCGCCTCCAGTGACTCCACTGCTAATGGTTCCACATCCACCAATGGCAGCTCTGCAACCAGCTCAACCACGAGCTCGGCCTCCTCTGCCACAAAGCAGCCCACGGGGCCCAGCCGCTTTCGTGGTGACGTGCCTGCCTTCAACCCCAGCTCCAGCCTGGGCTCGCCTCATATATACCACCCCGAAATGAGGCACTATCTTCCCCAGTCACATGCCCTGCAGCCCATGTACCCAACGCAGAACCCCCAGTTCTACTCGCAGCAGCCACAACTCATGTTCAACGGCCAGATGATGCAGCCCTACTACCCCATGGCCATGGGCTACCCCGACTACGCCATGTACCAACCTTATCAGTACTACATGGCCAACCCCTACCAGGCACAGGCTCCAATGCCCTACATGAACAACATGAACGGCTTCAGCCCCAACAACAACCACCACAACCAAAACAACAACAACAATAGAAAAAAACACTCGCGAAACAACTATTATGCCAACCACAATTCCAACAACCACAACCTTCATCCGAATCATGTGAATGGCAAGCATACTACAACTTCTCAGCATCACTCTAACATGAGTTCATATCCTTCCAATTCTTCTAATACTGGTGCGGCCTCTCAGGATCACTCGGCTCATGCTCCAGGCTCTTACGCTTCTGTACCTGCTACGTCTAATCAACCCACGTCTTCACTGACGAATAATAAAGACTCCAAGGCCACCTCCAATCCCCTAGAGCACCAGCAAAATGGATCTGCCAACATTGCGCCTGCAACCAATACGCATCTTCTGCGAAGCACTCAACCATCCATCCCAAAGAGCCCTGTGCAAACACCTGTCTCAAAGGCACCCACAGCTTCTGACAAACCAGTAACGACTAATGATAACGACCCAACTAATACCGCACAAAAGAATGCGACTACTCCAGCCACTGAAACGAAAAGCGACTCCACCACCAACGAGTCCGCTCAGCCTGTTCCAAAATACCCACTTTTATTCAACCTCACTGCGCAGGAAGACAAGCAAGAGAGAATAGCTTCCATGAAGCCATACCTTACATTTATTAAAAGTAAGTCTCTCCATCAGAACACGCAACAGATCTCTAGTTCCGGAAATCTACATGTTGACACTGATGTTCAGTTCAAAGTCATAGATCATAATGATGGCTCGGAGAGTCAAAATCACTTGTGCAACCAATCCGTTATCAAAACCTACAAGCATGCTACGGTCAGAGAATCTCCTGCCAATGCCGTTAAGGCTCCCATGAATTGGGCTACTCTTTTACTGAGTAGTGCTAAGAAAAGCACCACTCTGAAGAGCAAGTCATCTACATCTACAACGCAGACTTCCGAAAGCCAAAAATCACTGACCGAATCCAAAGATGCATCTCCAAACAATACAAATAATATCTCAGGTCCTCAGCCTCTAGGGTTGATTGCACTTATGATGCTATATGACCCTAGTTTTGATATCAACACTGTGAAAGGCTTCAGCTTGAAGCCTCGTGGCTTGACCAATTCCGGAAATATTTGTTACATGAATGCAGTTTTGCAATGCTTGATGTTTTGCCCAAGTTTCAACCGGATATTCAGTTTCATTGGCGACAAATCGATTGGAAGTCTTGGGGGAAAATCGCCCACTCCTTTGATTGATGCTACCATAAGTTTTTTGAATGATTTCGTGAACGTCCCCGCTGCTCAAAACGGAGGGGGTGTGTTTAATGCAAACGGAATTGTTGTTGGACGGCCACTTTCTCCCGAAAAGCTATACATGAAGCTCATAGAAAGCCCCCAGTTCCAACATTTGACCTGGGGCCAACAAGAAGATGCAGAAGAATTCTTGGGATACTTCTTAGACGGCATTCACGAAGAATTCGTGAAGGCCGAAGCCACAGTCTCGCCAGAAAAGTTCGAGCAGCTTTCAGTGGGCTATGCCGGCCAATTGGATTCTGTTCTGGCAGTGGAGCTTAAAGCTCGTATGAAATCTGCTTCGAGATTGGTACGCTGCATAAGCAAAGCAGAAGACAAAGATGAAACCGAAGATGCAGACGATGTGGGCGAAAAAGAGTGGTCGGAGGTTGGAAGCAGAAGTCAGGTTTCCAAGAAGAGAGTATCAGAAGTGGAACCTTCGCCAATCACCCGACTTTTCGGAGGCAAGTTCCGCAGTGTGCTCACGATTCCAAAAGGAAAAGAAGGCAACTCCATCACTGTGGACCCCTTCAGATCCGTGCTGGTGGACATCTCACAAGAAAATGTGACCACTATAGAAGATGCACTTTGGCAATTCAATGAGATCGAGAAGATCCCTTACAAAACCGAAAGTGGGTTGGAGGTGGTGGCTAAGAAGCAAACCTTCATTGATGGTTTGCCAGAAATCCTCATTCTCCAGCTCAAAAGATTCTCGTACAGAAACGAGGAACAAGCCGACTTGGAAGCCCATGCCAAGAGCTCCAATGGAACCCATGGGGTGGGCACAATCGAGAAGGTCATGAAGACGGTCAAATATGGCCTCGACTTGACCGTGGCACCGGAGATACTTTCGCCAAGCATTAGAGCCACCGCGCTGCGCAACTACCTGTTGATCGGGGTAATTTACCATCATGGAAGAAACGCAGAAGGCGGACACTACACGTGTGACGTGTTGCGGCAAGGCCAAGACTGGCTTCGGATTGACGATACAGCAGTGGAAGCCATCCAGGCTTCCAAAGTCACGGAGAAGCCAGAGGCCAGAGATAAGAGTGCATACATTTTGATGTACCAGAGGAATGAGGAAGTTAAAGACGCTAGCAAACGATGGTGGTGCTAGCCGTACATAGTGAATAAAGCGAATTGATCATATAATGTTCCAACATAATAAATTATTTACTGAGGAAGGTCCCGACCAGCCCGGTAGAAAGGCTGGAATGGGTGGATCACCACATTGTTAAAATCCCATACCTTCTCCTGGGTATAGATATCCAGCTTTAAAAACTCCAACACCTCGGAGCGAGTATCGGCGTGGATTGTGAAACTGCTGCCCAAGAATTCCTTCTTGCTCTCATCTTTAAAGATGGGCCCTGCACTAGTGATGGTGCCCGAGGCCACTTTTTCCGGCACCTTACTGAGATGGTCTGCTCTAAAAGCCAATCTCTGGTTCACAGGATTATCGTAGATGATAACAAGCCATTCCAATTTTCTGGGCACTTTCATATTGTAGTGTGGGGTATTTCGTCCGCTTGGTGCGAAATGTGGAGACTTCGCGAACTCAATTTCATTATCTCATATTGTTATTTTTTCACCATGTTATTTTCTCATACTCTTATTTTCTCACAATGTTATTTTCTCACAATCTCTAGATTCCACCAGAACAGAACAAAAAAAAATACAAATAAGAATTAAAAATACAAATAAACATAATAAATAAATAATATTCAATTCTTTTAAGAATCTTATCTCATTTTATAATAATTTTTAACAATTATAGATTTTCCTGTCAATTCTATGGATGGACTTGGGTCTTATGGTTTACGGTGATTTTGGTGCAGATTTTGGGAAGATTCGGTGACTTTTAGTGACTTCTAGTGAATTCTCAATCTTTCCTGAGAAGCAATACTCACCATGGGATTGATTGGATAAATATAAGTTCAAGTCTGTAGGTTTTTATAAGATTGGATATAATCACCAAGACCAAAAAACCCTCTCTAGATTATTTCCTAGAATTATATTGGAGCGATTCACTATGCTTTAATACATTTACATGATGTCCAAATCTATATACATGACTATGTGGAGGTTAAGAAACACCACAAGATGTTTTTTCCTGTTTACACTTTTTTATTCTCTTATACTTTATTCTTCTCTTATACTTTATTCTTCTCTTATACTTTATTCTGTTTATTCTGTATCGACTGGTGGTCACTTGGACCAGATGTGAAACTATTGAATGGTACGCGGTCGCACTCATACCAAATGTCACTATACTCTAATCACTATTTATCTAGTAATTTAATGATAAGACCTAGAATAAAGACTTTGATTTGTCACTGCAATTTCCTAATTTCTCCTTATCTAGAGTTGTAGTGCATTTAGACTTGATTATGAAGGATCGGATGGAGTGCATGGTCGGAATGGGCAGTTCCGGGGCTTATATCCAGTTCCGACCTATTGACCCAGGTCGTTTCATCCTCCCCACAAAAACTTTATTTCAAAACTTATGGATATAATTAGGTTCTAATATACCCCAAGGCTAACATATACTAATTGGATTATTGTATGTGCAGTGTGTAGGCATCTAGAATGAATATTTGGAATGCACGTGACCCGCACGTGACCCGCACGTGATGTGTGCAACCTCGGTGGTCGGAAATAAGACTTCGACCCGTTCCTCCCACAAAAATCTCCTTAACCCTTTTATAATTACACTCTCCTTTTATTTATACATATCTATCATGAGAAGATTCTAGTCACGTGGGTCATACCCTCGGTTGTATCAGCACTGATACCACAATTATGTGCGACTATTTCCGCTATTCATACTTCTACTAGATACCATACTAGGTACCGTTTCTACTAGGTACGCTCCATAGTATTTCTTCCATAGGTATCCGACTACATTCTATACCATCCAGATCTTGCTCTAGTACTGTGTACTGTATAGTAAACAGTATAGTAAACAGTATAGTAAACAGTATAGTAAACAGTATAGTGAACAGTATAGTGAAGAGTATTTGGTAGAACCAGAAATATAGTACTGGTAAAATGGGACTAGGAATGGACCAAAAAATAGCGTTGAAGTAGGGGTATAGGAATGATACCAATCTATAGGACTAGTAATATAGACCTTACTTTAGACTACTTTATTCTAGTACTCTATTCTAGTACTCTATTCTAGATGATCCACCATAATCCTCTATATTCTAGTATAGTAGTGTAGGCTTCTATCTATCTATTTAAGGAGTTCGTCAACGATGGATCTGGCTATTTCCAGAAAAATCTGTATTAAATTTGGAGTGTATAGGACCCTAGCTATTAATCTCATACCAATGTCCATCTCTCCCATCCGTCTCTACACTATAAACCAGGGTAGTCTATCCAGGTATTGTACTATGGAGAGAACAGTAGTGTTTCAATATACTATTATTACGAGTAGTATGCAGTGAATGGGAATGGAGTGTAATGGTTCTGGTAGAGTTTTAGTTAGTGTCGGATCTAGAGCTCAACTTATTTGCACAAGAGGCTAATTGTAAGTACCAGAATCCTCACCAGCAGTTTTTAGGATTGCATTTCGAGAACATGGAGGAATTCAAAGAATGTCCAATAGACTTAAGTGGAATGACAGAAACACACTATTCCATTCATAATGTATTTTCAAGCATTTCATATCAAGAATAAGGATTCTCTAAGTGATCATTAGGACCATTGGAGTTCTGACTTGTCATAATAAACCAATTATTGATGCCATGATATCATTCCAAAAGAACATATCATGGCCACATATAATTGTTGTCCATTATGTTTTTTCTTTTGGTTCATAAAATCACCAGACTTTAGGAATCAAAAGAACAAGATCCGAATAAATTCTAGATCATTGCAAAGAAATCAAAAATTGAAAGACCCACACTACTCCCAAAGCACACAATACCAAACCTATCAATGAGGACCGAAACCCCCACGGGTAAGGCTCATACACCTTGTTAATAGAGAAGTTGGCAATGATGTACTGCAGCGCAGTGCTATGCCGACAATACAACACGGATCCAAGACTACTTGATCTCTTGAATCATCTCAAGGTAAGTATGAAGAAAAAAAGAAGAGTGCGCGAAGCGGGAAAACCTGGGCTTTTTTATACTCGCGGGCGGTCGTGCGCGTACACCATCACTGCATGCATTTCAATGCGCTTTATACTACATACTGCACATTATATACGGTACACCTCGATGTTAGCAGGTGTTAGCGTGGTGCATCCCACATTTCGAATGTACACTTTTTGGATGTTTCTGTGACTGGCACAGATCTGGCCCAATCCTGTAGCGTAACCTTGGCTCATATTGAAGGTGCCACTAGTCACAAACCCAATGAGGTGCTCCACCGACTGCGTGCTGGCCCGTTCATAGATTCTCGCATTGTCTGAAATGGTGCCTTTGTTGGTGACAGAGATCCGGACCGAAACCACGGGCAACGCTGGGAATTTGGTGGCTTCGGCTTTGTAAGTACCGTTGACAATGCTTTGGTGTTGTTCATTTGCAGCTGAAAATTCCGTGATGGGTATACGGTCCACATCCAGATCTCGCGTCTCGTTGATGACAATAGCCAAATCGTCCAAATTGCGTAGCACCCTCGACCTGGATTCATCAAACTCGCCAAAATGGTACTTCTTGGTACTGCTTGGGTCCTTGACAAAGCCCTTGCCAAATATCCATTTGCGCAAGAAATACCAGTCGGCTGATATATCCAATGGACTCTCCATGCGCTCTAATGGTTGTCTTTTGCTGGCTGGAAGCTTCTCCCGCTTCATCTTCGAACCTTCAGTAACAAGACGGTTTTCTCTATAGCCCTCGGCCAAAAAGGGAAAGTCGTGGGGATAAGTGGGTACACCAGCCTCAAAGTTGAGCTGATGGTCTTGACGTATGCCAGCAGCTTTCACCCCGTTGACTTGCATGAGCTTGCTCCAGAAGGGCTGAACCCAGAACCACGGCATGGTGATGCACCACGTGAACTCCGATGTCTTTTGCACGAGCACGGGGAACTCGATGTTGCCGTGGATATGGGTGGATTGAGGCTCGTACCGTGCAAACTCGCGGCCGAGCTGCTTGAGCGTGTACATGTTTTTGTACGAGTCATGGCGACCTTGTTGGCTTAGGATGGCCAAGACTGCACGTGGATCCAAGTGGGCCTGTTTCTGGAGAAGTAGGTCGTTCACCGATAATGCAGACTGTGGGTGCTTGTTCCGAGGAGGAGTGACAGGGTGTTTCCAGAAACGAGGATCTTGAATAAAGAAGGCAAACGTCGTTCCACTGGGAATGGTGCCTGCATCCTTATGCTGTGAGTACAGCCACCATGCACTGGTGACATTCTGGTCAGCATTCAAGTGCATGATCTTGCTTAGAACATTCAATGACGTAGGGCCTCGGAGCTGGATACTTCCTAAAGCATAGCGACAGTCAGTGATGGTCATGCACTCTTGTTTCTCCACAAACCCTTGCATTATACGGAACACTTCCTCGTAGTTGCTGGGGTGGAGACGCACTAACAATTGGTACTCCAGCAGGGAACTCAAATAAATGGTACCCCTTGAAATCTTGTCATTTCCACTGTAGATCCATCCATCATAAGATTTGAGTCCCTTGGTGAGCCAGTCCGGCACTTGGGCTGGGTACTTTGTGAATTGATTAAGGAAGCCAAGCATTGGGTCTAGATGCGACAGTTGCACCACCAACTCACCGTAGTAGGAAGTTTCAAATGCCAACAGCAGTTCTTTGGCAGCCCGACTAGCAGCACGGAAACACTTTTGATTGGGCGAAAACGGAATCTGGTAGCCCCACCGTTTGATGAGGTGGAAGCGTTTCGCATGCCAGATATGGTTAGGTACCCAAGTAAACTCTTTCTGACGATGGGAAAACTTCAAGTTTCCCTGTGGCTTCACACACAAAGCATTAGATCCCACCCGGTCGTGTGCTGCCAAAGCATTATTGGTGGGTTGGCCCACATCTGAAACCACCTTCAGAGACAGGATTCGCTGGAGGGTATTGATCTGCAGGTTCAACGTCTTTAAATGATCCTTAAACGATACTCCCTGCGTACTGGGAATACCACGTAGCTCCTTGATCCTGGAAGCTAAGCGCAAGAGCTTTTTCCGCATCTTCAAGCGATGCAAGTCTCTGCCTCTAAGGTGAGGAGACTTGGGAGGCACCCCTGTGGTGGAATTCTGCATTTCCTTTAAAGCCCTTTTGCGGAGACGTTTTGGAATACGTTTCACATTATGCGATGCTGTTCTCCGGCGTAAAGTTCGGGGCAAGTTCTGGAAGATCCGGGTCAGAGATGCATACTTGGTGTTCAACTGCGACTGCTCAAACGCTCTAATCTCGTACTCTCGCGATGCAATGAAGTTAGGAAGATTAAGAATGCCATTACTAAATGCAGGATCACTAGCCTCACTTCGGATTGTCCTGCTATTATAAAGCTTTGCTTTTTTGGGGGGAAGGGGGGGTTTGGGTGGCATCTAGGAGAGTGTAGAGTAGTGGAGTAGTGGAGTAGTGGAGTAGCGATGAGTCGCGAAATGTATAGGTCTACAGTGCAGTCTACAGTGCAGTCTACAGTGCAGTCTATAGTGCATCTAGTGTCCAAGACTCTGACAATGAGACAATGAATTTTGGACTGTTGTAAATATTTGGCTGTAAATTCTTGACTGTAAATTTTTGGCTGTAAATATTTTGTTGTAAATTCTTGACTGTAGATTTTTGACTATTGTCTTGAACATCTGCATAGTGCTGTGTCGCTGGTCAAGTGCATGGATGAGATGCGAATTGTATAATGACAAGGGCAGACTCAACTGAGCTACCATTCACCAAACTCAGTGACAAATAGCTGGATTGGATTCATTGACCAGTAGAATGGTTCACACCATGGAAATGTGTTATTGGATAAAAACATGGCAATTTGTTAATCTTGTGGCTAATGTTGTGCTAATGTTGTGGCTGGTAGAAACGGTGCACTATTTCTAGCACTCAACTGCGATAGAACTCTCCATAACCATTCAACTTTTGCTTCCACTTTTATCATTTCTCAATTTCCATTTTCCATTTTCCATTCTTTTAATTTCCACTTTCCATTTTCCATTCTTCAAATTCCATTCTTCAAATTTCCACTTTCCATTTTCAATTTTCCATTCTTCAAATTTCCACTTTCCATTTTCAAATTCCTCTTTCGTTTAGTAGTACAGCACACTGTATAGCGTGGGTAAATGAGTGTGCTCGCTCTGCCAGTCCGCCAAAATCTTCATCATCTCATCCTCCATAATCACCGGATACTCATCCTCATCATCTTCACGTACTCTCCGCGCTTGCTCCTGGTCTCGAAACCCCTGGATCATCTTCACCAACTTGACTATACCTTTGCCTCCGATTTTGGCGTTCTCATTGTCATCCTTGATGTCAACATTGATCACGTGCACCACCTGACGAACATCCTTCTCCTCGGCCTCCTCAGTCTTGTTGCTCATTCTATTCATGAGATCCTCTAGAACTGAATCAAAACACCTTTCCTCACACGTGATAACCAAATCGAACTTGCCTGCATCCAGATTGTTGTGCCACTTTTCGGGGGCCCGTTTGACCTGCTTATTCCTTAACAACATAGAAATCAAGCCCTGCGCCTCGTACATTTTCTTGTACTCCTGAGACATCAAGTCCTGGTAGATGGTCTCGTAGGGCGTGCCAAACTCGTAGACGTTGGGCCGGTCGATGGTGGGGCCGGGCAACTTGACGGAGGAGCCTGTGCCGAACGACCGGATATCGAATCCTGCATCCTTAAGCTGCTTGTGGGCTTCCATGGACCGGTTATTGTTGGCTGCACACACTGTACATATTTTCATGTCCCCGATTCCCATCTTGTTGTGTTGAGAAGCTACTGATATGGAGCGGAGCGTCTTAGCATCTCACATGTATACCTATATGCACTACCACCACTACCAACCGCCCATCAACAATTGACCAACCACCAACTCTTCCACCCATCAGTTATTCTATTTCACTCAATAATAACCAACTCTCAATTCTTTTCATTCAATGGGTCACGACTCCAAGGTGACAAAGTCATCTCCAGATGTCACGCTCTCGATATCGGAAACAGAGCCTACCTTCACATAATCGTCGCCTGCAGTCTTGCTTGGGTGGAAGTGGATGATTTTGTTCTCGTCCGTGAGTTTCTTCTTCAATTCCGTGTAATCGTCATGGTTGCGGAGCACAATGCCAATCAACATCGATGGGTCAAGAGACAGTATAGGTAGCGACTTGCATGAGGCTGAGTGGTAGGTTTCTGGGTCCGAAGATACTACCTGGAGATGATGTGGATCTAGGTAAAGCAAGTTTTCATCTTGGAAGCCAAAGAAGTAGTAGCTAGACGAAGGTTTCCCACCTGCAATACCCACACATTGGTGCAACGCAAGAAGCTGGAGGATACTGGAATAATAGTATGAGTTGACCTTGTCGATACCTAAACGGATGGGGAAAAGAATAAGGATGGGACACGCATTGATGTCGCAATATTCCAGGAGCAGGCCCGATCTCAGAGACTGTTCGGAGCCACTGCACGAGAAATGCTCTTCGATCTGGTCATCGTAAAGATCGCAGCTTTCGCTTATTAGCACCTGGATCCGAGGGAGTTCTCTTGAGTCTAGGGTATTGAATTTGGAACATAACCTGGATATGGAAAGCGAAGCTGCATCTGGCCCAAACCACTGGCCTGGTTTCACCTTCAAGGGCAGTTGAGAAGCTACCTTGATGAAATTGTGGATGGAAAAAGGGCTTTTGTAATCGTCTGCAAATTGCCTCATGATAGATACCAATGACTGAGGGTCTTGGTCCAGGAGTAAATATTCAAAAGCATTGGCAAGAAGCGACTGGGAGGTTCGGATCATACATCCCCAACCCACATCAGAGGTGAAATGGGTATTGTCAAACACTGCAGGAATCGTAGAATTGGGCACAGAATTGAATATCATCGATGGCAAGAAAGAAAGGGGGCCAGGTCCAGAGGGATCTCGGTCTATGGGCGAAAAGCCTGACCGGTAGGTAAAGAAGATGCGGTTTTTGATGGCCTGGGAAATGTTGGAGGCCAGCATCGATTCACCCGTATACTCCTTGCCCCATACATTGACCTTGACGTCTGTAGGTTCAGAAACCATGCGGGACCAGAAAGTATTGAGGTTCGCCTGGATGTCACTCATAGATAGCTAGAGTGAAATGATAACCAGATTAAGAAGATAAAATAACAGAATAAGTCTTCACTATTCACAATAGCTTGACTTTAATGATATAGTGATATCTGCCGACTGGGGATCTGGTATGATAGACAGAGACCGTAGTAGTCTCCTTAGGGATAGGAATACTGGAGCAAGGAACTTGGAGAAAGTAAAGAATTCGGGGATGGCGTGGTGCACGGGTCTAGCAGGACCTAAGATCTTCGATCAAAAGATGTAGAAAAGGAAATGGGAATAAGAATGGATCGGACTGGTCACGGGGTTAGAATAGTACCGGCTAAAATGCGTGTGATTGAGTGCGTGATTGCGGAGCAGGTCACATGGCACGATAAGATAAGCCATGGAGAGGTGGAATGGCTTCTTACCGAAATACATTAAAAATTAGGAATAAACCAATTTGATATGTTTTAGATTTGGTGTATTTATAACCTAAACCTTTTTTTTTTTTTTTGACTTGTAAGTCCCTGGTCTCTAGTACTATTCACGTATCCTGCATATAACACACGTTCTTGGAGTCATAGTAACTTCTATAATAGTCAGAGAGTAAATTATAGAGTAGTTTAAAGTTCTTTGGTACTGATATGGATGCATGACTCATAGTCTTTTCTCCTGTATACTGGTCCAGTCTGCCACGGTGTATCTAAGTATATAGACTGTTAGAAGTACAGAACTTCTGACAGATTCATTTGGTAGTTTTTTGGCATTATACAGGACCGTTTAACTGTATTACCAGATTAGGTAGAAATCATTCCTAATTGGGTAGAAATACCTCATTGGGTGAAGATCATTCCTAATTAGGTAATACCATACCCAATTAGGAAAACATCATACCCAATTAGGTAATACCATACCCAATTAGGAAAAACCCTAATTAGGAAAAACTCGTACTGTACTTCCTCACACTGAGTCTCATTATCTACTAGGGTACTGGTGCACGCGTAATAAGTGACCCATGTGTGTAGATTTGGCGTTGGAAGGTCATGGACAATTTGTATGGGATTATTTCTCAGAATGATCAATTGTCTTGAAACTCCTTCTTTTAAAATATGGAATAGCTTATTTCTGGCGATTTGTCTAATCTGTCCAAATTATCCAATCCATCCAATTCCGTCTGCTCATTTGCAGTAGGTATATCGCATCACGCACTCCCACCGCACTCCATACACCTTATCCTACTCCAACAGTGTTGAACGTTGTACCTTAGTTAGTTCATAAGCTGGAACACTTACGTAATCCTTCTCTTGTACTCTAGTCACCGTGGCACTTTAGCTGCCACTTCAGTTATTTGTATTCTAGTCTGTCTCTAAACTAATACTAGGAAATCGCCATTTCCTCTCCTTAACTGAGCTGATTCTTTTCTTTGAATTCCTGTTTGTCGGTCTTCTTCTCTTATGTAGTCAGGGCACCGACGCCCGGAGACGTCGCTACCGTCTGCATGTAAAAGACCACGATTTGTTTCATCTGCTCCTGCTTATATGCATACACGTGAGTATGCAGTATATCTCTGATGTACTGGTTCCTCACGTTCAATACCATACACCTTATCCTACTCCAACAGTACTAGTTCAATAGTGAAACCTGAAACTTACTTGAAACAGTGAAACCTGAAACTTACTTGAAACAGTGAAATAGTGAAATAGTGAAACAGTGAAACAGTGAAACACCTGAAACAGTGAAACATCTGAAACACCTGAAACAGTGAAACAGTGGAATGATCAAAAAGAACAGTTCCAGAGGTGGAAGAGGCGGAAGCAGAGGTGGACGTGGTGGAAGAAGGAGAGGCAGTGGACGTGGCGGTAGAGGCGGGGGCGGAAGAGGTGGCAGTTTCAGTCAGTATAACCTCAGTAAGTCGTCTCGAAGGAGAGCAAACAAATCATACCTCCCCACCGACCGAGAGGTGCCAGAATTAATGGACCTTGAAGAGTTCTCCATGCAGTCGCTCTCTAGGAGACCCAATCGGGCTATGGTCAACGAACCTAACTATACTAGTGGCAATATGGACAACACTATGAAACAGCTGCTAAGGTATCGCCCCGTCGAGTTTGTCAAGGCCACTAGTATTTATGACCCAAACAAGGATTTGTTTGAGCAGCTCCAGAAGTATCAGAAGGATGACTTTCTTGAGGAACTTAAGAATCTTGATATGGATAGTGAGAAAGAACTGTCAGAAGCTATAGAGTCTTCTTTGATCCAGCAAAAGAAGGAAACAGAAAATGAAGATATAGAAGAGGTTATTGAGGATGTTGAAGATATTGAAGATATTGAAGATATTGAAGATGTTAAGGATATTAAGGATATTAAGGATATTCAGGGCATTGATGATGTCAAAGATGTTACTGAATATATTGATGAGACGATGTGGATATTAAGGATATTGGAGATATTATGGTTGAGGTGGTTTCAGATCATGAGGATTCTGAAGAGACTCAGCTACAATCTGGATATTAAGGATATTGGGGATATTGGGGATATTGGGGATATTGTGGTCGAGGTGGTTTCAGATCATGAGGTTTCTGAAGAGACTCAACTACAATCAGGTGACAAAAACATAGAGGTTCCCAAACAATTTCATCCAAATGTTAAGACCCAAAGAACTCATCCCGTGAAGACTGTGAAGACTGTGAAGACCGTGAAGACTGTGAAGACTGTGAAGACTGTGAAGACTGTGAGGGATCTGGAGGCAGTTGACTTTGTTATTGATGAAATGGGAGATGAGACATACTTGGACCAGGAAAACGTACAGAAAGAGGCCACGTTTTCTGTTCTCCAGAAGAAAATCCATAGTGAAAAGTCTCAGGGTGGAACGGAATACGAACCCTACATTGCTGTGGGAAATGTTCTATTAAGCACACATAAGAACTCTGCGGGACAAGTGATGGCCACGCTTCCGAGAAGGGCCGGGTATAGAGGGACACATGACGTTGCTTTTGACGAACTGGATGACTCAGACGAATTCCAAGGCTACGAGGATTTTGAGAACTTTGAAGACCAGGACTCGGATGATTCATCTCCTTCTGACTTCGAGGCATACATGCAGGACGTCATGGGAGACCAGTACAAGTTCCATGAATCCGACGAAGATGAAGATGGAGAAGTCATTTATGACTATGGCGAAACCGGAGTTTCCTATGACGGGCCACGTGAGCCCGCCACTTCGGAAGAAGATTCCGATTTCGACGACTACGATGTTTATGTATCGTCGGATAACCCAGAAAACGGTCTGGACCAAGAAAATCACCTCAATTCCGATGAAGAGGGCTTGGAGGATATCCTTGAGTTTGCACGCAAACAGAAAAAGTCACTCAATCCAATGGAATTGCAGGCTTCAGGACCTCCCAGGAAAATCGGAAAGGGCAAAAAGCAAAGACTCGATCTTAGTGACGATTTGGACATCGAGCTCCGAGCCTCGCTCATGGAGCAGTTCCATTACCAGAAGCAGGCCAGAAGACAAAAGAAGATCATGAAGAAGGAGAAGAAAATCAAGGAGGGCATTGAAAACCAGGACCTTCTTTTGAAGTATGACTACTCCATTCATATCCAAGAGATCAAGGAGGAGTTCGAGATTTTCTTGCATAATGCATCCAAAGAGACTCTCAGCTTTCCTCCCTTGGATGGCCATGGCAACAAGACCATCTCCAAGATCGCAGGCCACTACAACATGAAGAGTGCCAAATGCGGCAATAATGGGTTACATCAATACATCAAGGTATGCAAGACGAAAAAGACGTTCCGGTACCTCCCTGCATACGACCTGGTGAACTACATCATGAAGCAGCGTCCAATCTTCAAGAGAACAGATGTTAAGCGCAGGACCAGGGATGAAATCAATGAGACCGATGCAAAGAAGGACCGTCCAAAGCGTGGGCCCCATAACGAAGCTGATATCAATGAAGGTGATATTGTTGGAGGAAAGGCCCCCGAAATTGATCACCAGAACATTGGAAGACAGCTCTTGTTGAAGTTGGGCTGGACTAAGGGTGAAGGTCTTGGAGCCATAGGCAACAAGGGAATCAGTGTTCCATTGACAGCTACCGTGAAGAAGTCCAAGACTGGTCTCAAGTAGGATTTCTACTCATTGGTGCTGCTGATAAGCCATATGTCTTACATTGAAGACCAGATGGACTGGACGAGTATTCTGATGGACTGGATAAATGATGGAGTGATTGGTGAAAGAGATATGTGGCTCAACAAGTGGGTACGTCAGAAAAGCTAGCATTACTTTGGAGATTCAGATCTTTCGGCCAGAAATGTGATGGTGACTTCTCGAATGGCTGTTTCAGGAGTCGTTTCCGACTCTTTGATGCTCATATACTCAGTATCATATGGAACTGTTTAGTGGATGATGCCTCTAACAGATGGTGTGAATAACTGATTTTAATTGGGCACCATCCAAACGAATTAATGTTTCCAAAGTTAGTGCAGTGGTATTCTAATCGTTCTATACCATCTTGTACTATACTCTAGTGTATAATATCCAGGTTCACATAATAGCTAAAGATGGAGCTCTAGCTTCAATGGAATAAATAGATTCACTAAGTACAGGAGCTCACCAAACCTGGCTCATAAGTATAACATTTGTATGTCATCAGTATGATTGGCAAGCATAACATTTGTATGTTATCAGTATAATTGGTAAGTATAACATTTGTATGTTATCAGTATGATTGGTAAGTATAACATTTGTATGTTATTAGTATGATTGGTTAGCATGTTAAGCAGTTCATGCTTGTGTAAGTCTCAAATATCATCATGACATGGTAGATTCCGTGGGTTGGATGACGGTTATATCTGCTCCAAGTCCCTCCATTCTCCTCCCGTTTCTTCACTTCCTCTTTCCCTTTTTGGTCTCGTTGACAGGAGCTGCATGGCCAGTCCGCTTGACGTGTTGGAACAACTTGTTCCTGGAGGTGAAGGGTTCGTTGCACGTGACACACTTGATGCCGGACCCATTGGGTTGCTCTGGTTTGGGGGCTTTCGGAGTGCTGGTTCCCGATTCGGTTTTGGGCGTTCTCTTTTTCTTCTTGTTCTTTTTCTTCTTATCCGTGGCCCAATCCTCCGATTCGTCACTCTGTATAGCCAAGTCTGCTAATTGCTCTTCAAGGTCATTAGTCGTTTTGTTCCCTTTGTTTTTTTTTGCTTTCGTCTCAATGAAATCTTCATCCACATCGTCATCAACCTCAACCTCAACTTCAACTTCAACTTCAACTTCATCGACTTCAACTTCCTCAACTTCCTCTGCTTCATCGACTTCAACAGCTTCTCCAACAACATCATCTCCTTCTTCAGCTCCCTCTTCTCCAACACCTTCTTCTTCTTCTTCTGTAGAGATTTCACTTGCGGCGGTCTCGTATGACTCCTCATCAATTCCCAAATCTAGACCCTCCTTCACCATTTCCCGACGCAACTCCTCCATCATTTGCTTATGTTTCTTGGACTGTTCATGCATACTGAGCTGTTTCGGCGACTTGAAGAGCTTATCACATACGATACACTCGTAGTTTTCCGTAACAAAGTTGTCCGAGAACTCGTCAAACTCAGAGTCACTGCTGGCCACATCATTGTCTGAGTCATAGTCAAACTCATCTCGGAGCATGGTCTCGATTTCGTTTAATTCGTCCAAATCCAAGTTCTCCCAATCTTGGGCCTCGTAATTGGAACTTTGCGCCATTTTCTCAAGCTTGAGCTGCTGTGCCTGTCTCTGTAACCTTTCCTCCTGCTGCTTCTTCCGGGTCAACTCGTATTTTTCGATTCCTGGCTTGACCCGAGGATCTCTTCGCTTGATGAACGTAACGTACTTGCGGACGGTTTCGTTGAACTCCTTGCGGGCCGCATCACGGGCCTTTTTGTTCTCTTTTTCCATGATTCGCCTGGTCCGCCTGTCGGGGGCAGAGGAATACCGGTACTCGTCCACCCAGCTAAAAGTCTTGACTGTGGAGAAGTTGCTCCATTCCTGGTAGAAAACTCGGATATCCTGAGCATAGTCCGAGTGGGAGTTCCCAAAGCGTGGGAACAATAAAAATTCGCTTCCAAGGGCCCCCACATTGGAGCTATCGTCCATATATTTGCTGTAGCCGTCAAGCTGCTGGTACTTGGCATGCTTGATTTCCTCAGCAGCTAACCTCTCGAAAATTCGGGTCACTACACTGTAGAGCCCATGTAAGGAATCGTCCTGGACGGCATATAGCGCTGGGTTGAAGTATCGTAGTATTTCTTCAATGTGAATGCTAGGAACCACCATTTCGGCCGCTTCGGAAAACGACATTTCATCATCATCCTGGAGAATCTGCCATTTGTGTGAGTCGTACCATGACCGTTCCTGGGGGTCACTAAGAACCTCGTATGCTGCTCGGACCAAAGCAAACCTCTGGTTGGCTCCCTCCACATCATCGGGGTTTTTATCGGGGTGCAATTGAAGTGCTTTTTTGCGGTATGCCCTCTTTAGCTCCTGTTCTGTCGCTGTGGCTTCCACTTGGAGAAGTTCATAGTAACATGTTTTCATATCAACTGTATTCCCTCTCTTTATCTATATATATATATATATCTGTGTTTGTGTTTGTGTTTGTGTTTGTGTTTGTGTCACTAATCTGTGTTTGTGTCACTCTGTATGTCTATAAATATCAGTCGATCCGCCAGTGTGTCGGCCAGTCTATTATTGGTCTGATGTGGTGTTCGATGAGGTCGCACTATATTCACTCACTCAGTACTCACTCAGTACTCACTCATTCACTCACTCACTCACTCACTCAGTGATACACTACAGTATATACACCTTCTAATACCTGACAATACATTGGTTAATTGCTTCACACTACTCTTGGTCTATACACGACTATTAGTATTACCAATACTAGTACCATTCTGTCCACTCCATACAAATGTCCTACTAGAGTATAGGAGTAGATGTATGGTTCTTTATACTGTAATCCTCATGATCCATAGTACAGCTCCTTTCGGTATCCACCATTTTCAATACATTTTCCCATAGATGTGGTAGGATCATGACGGTTGTATCTGGCTTGGATATTTAGTGATTCCTGTACTGCTTGGCTATTTAGTGATTCCTGTACTACTTGGCTAGTGCTCTACTATACTCTACTGACTTGTGACGTATTGTGGATACTATTTGAATTAATAATGTAGCCAAAAGCAGAACTCGTCGTGCTTTGTAGATATAGATCACCATCCTTTAGAATGATAGTCGTTTTCATCCTGGAGAAACGACCGCTTATCGTGGCCGAGAAATAAATCCTCATCGCTTATCACTCGCTCCGGCAATGGCCGTTTGCCCAACTTATGGTCGATCATGAGCGAGTCCTTTAACGACTTGCTAATTTCCACCGACGGCTCAAACTCCTTGGTGGGAGTCACTCTAACACTGCGGCTCAAGGGAATTTCGGGTCGGGTGCTTTCTTGCGAGTGCTGCCGTGAAAGATACCCCGCAAACAGCGATGAGAGATCCTCGTCGGACCCTTTCAACGCTTCAGAAGACCGGTTCTGCTTGCTTGATCGCAACTTGTTGGAGATGCCGTGGCCCAAGATCGACGAGATGTTGATGGCACTGTTGGACAAGAGGTTTTTCAACGAGCTGCTTGAGGATTGGTTCAACGAGCTGGAGTATTTGCTCAAGCTGCTTGAGAGTGTGATATTCTCGGCCAGTTTGACTTTGGGGTTTGCGTTGATGCTCCTGCTCCTGCTCTCGGGAGACCCTGTTCCCTCGGCCAACACCATTAAATTGGACACTCCCACCAGCGACGTCTGCTTAGCAAATAAAGGATCCTGCCTCTTGCTGTTTGGGATTCTCGCTTGCATGTTTTGTTGCGAGTTGATTGGAAACGTCACCGGGGACCTTTGGGGGGGAAGCCGTCTGGAGATATCACTTAACGATGCGTATTTTTTGGAGTATAGAATCGACGGCTTCAGCACCATCTTATCGTCCTGGGTGATTTCCTCCACTGTGATGACACCAGTGGTGGAAGACCGCTTCAAGACTGGTTTGGATGTTTCGCTGGCACTGATGTTTTTGACTAGTCCCGTGGACGGCGATACGTGGCCGTTCGTGTCGTTAGAGAAAAGGCCCGATAAAAGCGACCGAGGCTTGGACGATGAGATCGATAACTCCGAGCCCACGGGAGATTTGCTCAACGTGGATTCCGAGGAGTTGACCCCGGGGATCTTTTTGGTGAACGAAAGTGGTGTTCGTTTAGGCGACTCCGTCAAGGGCTCACCATCCGAAGATGCCGATAACCACTCACTTTCGTTGTCCTCCGAGGACCGAGGGATCTTTTCGAGGGTCACGTTACCCACCCGATCTTTCCCGGATATACTCGGACTTGGCTTGCGGACCTTGTCTTCGAGCATGCAGTCGAGGTCGCCGTCCTTAGCATCTTCCGAGTCGTACTCGTCGTCTTCTGATATGTCCGAGGACGAGGCACTGGAAGCCAGGTCCAAAGTACCAGCTCTCATGTCTGCCCTTCCTGCAAATAGCGAGTCTTGACGCAGGAGGTTGACTTCTTTTATACCATTGGACACCGATGAAACAGAAACAGGGTCGGAGATGTGGGTGGAACCGATAGATCTTTCGGGGGGAACCGCGTGAGTCAAACTCGATGAAGACCCATTTCTGTATAGACGAGACGGAGAAGCCGGCGAGTTCAGAATGTAGAAGATATTACTTCTGCCGGGATTTGATTTGCCCAAGGGCAGAGTATCAGGTTTAGCCAATAACTGCATGCCGTTATTCCCCCAAGTCGGGCGGGGGTGCAGCACATCAGGCTTTGCATTGGAGACATCAGTATTGGCCGGCTTCAAAGGGTTCATATGGATGCTATCACAATCAGAGCCGGAGTAATCGTCATCCTCGGACAAATCCGAGGTGTCATCAGCGGAATCAAGAGTATTGTCGAGTTTTTCAGGGGAGCGTAGGCTCAAGATACTTTCAGCCGTTGATTTTGAGTTATTCAGGAAAAGAGAAGGCCTGTTTTTTATCATGAATTGGTGGTTTGATTGGAACTCGTAGAGAGGCCGGTCATGAAGCTTCAATACCGACTTGTGATAGCACTTATTGGAGTTTGTAAGGAGCTTATCATTGATCAACCTCCAGGAACGATTGCAGCGGCGGTCGCCCAAGTAGCGGGGATTTTTCGAGGACTTCCAAAATCCCAAGATGGACTCGGCCTGCAGAGATGGATCTAGATAAGATGAATCTAGAGTGGGAGTGGGAATATAAGATGTCATGACAACATGAAGGCAGCACCGGGGAAGTTTAGGCACTGGGCACACAAACTATCAGGCCACAGGAGAAGAAGTCTTCAAGGAATAAGGCAGGATGCAGTAGTGAATCAAAGAGAAACCTGATTCCAAATGTTCAGTGATTCCACGAGATTTGTCCACGAATAGATTGCTTATATATGTGATGAAATAAGGAAAGCACAAGTAGGTAGTGTGAGCTGGGAGGGTGTGTTAGTGCAAAAACGCGGTGAATTGAAGAGTGAAACTCAATCTATAGAGTGAGTATAAATGGGCGCAAAAGACGGGCACTGCGGGTATCCATGCAAGAATGAAAATGACGCGAGGAAAAAAAAAACTGCTCCAACTAATACAATGCGGGAAGAAGGCCGGTTTATATAGGCGAGATTTCAGGAGGGGGAAGGGGAAGTTTCAGGGGCTAAAAATCAAAGCCGGATCCTGCCTTGCCTTAGTAAAGTCTATGAGCAAAGAATGTGAGTTCGGGGACTTCAGAAGAATGGCCGAGGGGAAGAAAGTAATGAAACAATAACAAAGGATGTCAAGATGAATGCAGATGATTCGGAAAGGTTTCAGAAGGGTTTCACAAGGGTTTCACAAATGTTTCACAAGGGTTTCACAATTGTTTCAAGTGGAAAGCTTTCAAACTTCGACGTTCCCGGGCGGAGGAAGAAGGGGGAGGAGATAGGTTTTGAATGAAGTAGGATGATTGTTGAAGCGACTGCTCGGCTCTGAAAAAACGTGACGATGACAGCTAGAGTCATGTCTCATGCATGCTCGGCTGTGAGCAGGACAAAAGCGGTGCGTGTGAAGGCCGGAACGTTTAATTTGCAACTGCCGTGGAAAGAGGAAAATGGTGCATGTGTTAGTGTAGGGGGGGACCGGCTAAAGGTACTTTAATATTGGACATTAGACCAATGGATCTTTACAATTTGACATTTACAATCATTCATTTAGACAATTAGACAATTAGACAATAGACATTTCTTTACACAATTGACAGCTTGCTTTTGGGCATAGTAGCTCCAGATTGGACATGTGCAGCTAATTATAGAAGCGGACAATTGACAATTGGAGGAGCAGTCTATTCTACAACAATAGAAGGTGCAATATAATTTGTACAATACACGCTAGACACTGGATATATCAGACACTACTAGACACTATTGACTGGAGATTAGACACTATTAGACACTACTAGACACTATTGAAAAGTGATTAGACACTATTGAAAAGTGATTAGACACAACTGGACACGTGACCAGTGGTTCCAAACATACTAAACCTGAACAGTCCATAGATTAATCCAAATATGACTTTCTATATTTTACTACATAGAAAAAAATAATATCCATGGGAATAGGGACTGGGGGATCGGGAGAGCACGTGACCATCCGAGGCGGGTCATGTGTCCAGCATTTAGACCCCATTCTCTATGCGCGTCTAGCAGACTCGATGTGAGCGCGGGTTACTCGAGCCAGGCTTGTTTCGTTTGATCACATGACCTTCTCACTCCAGGCCACCACAGACGGACGGACAATAGATAGATAGACAATAGACAATTAGACAGATAGACAATTAGACAGATAGACAGATAGATAGACAATTAGATAGATAGACAATTAGACAGATAGACAGATAGATAGACAATTAGATAGATAGACAGACGGACAGACAGACAGACAGACAGACAGACAGACAGACAGACAGACTGACTGACTGACTGACTGACTGACTGACTGACTGACTGACTGACTGACTGACTGACTGACTGACAGACAATGGACAATTGGACAGATAGACAATGGACCAGGAGAAAAGATTAATTGGTTATAAATGTCTTTGGTTTGTCTTGTATTTTTCAACAGGTCTATATGCATATCTATTACTGTGGCTTCTAGTCATATAACCTCAGTCTCAGAGTCAAGGTCTTGTGTTCCCATGAGTCATTGATATTCAACATGAAGTTATTTGTTTTTACTACCAATCGGAGTTGTTCGTATATGCAGTCCGTCTCTATTAAATATAATCACGTACTAATTATCACGTACTAATTATCACGTACTAATTATCACATACGAATTATCACTTTGGTGGGTCATGTGATGCAGCAAATCTGGGGAGCTTTAGTGAGCAGGGCTCATGGTATAGCAATTTAATTCTTTGCATGCGCAACCATCATTCATATAGAAGGTCCTGCAGACAGTGGGCCCAAAAATTAGTCTCCCATCAATACTATCTTGCTCTGAGATCCACTCAATAGATTATGTAATCAGTCAATTATGTAATCAGTCAAAGATCAAATCAGCCAATTAGAAAATGAAATTACTGCCAATCAGAAAATGTCTACGGACTCACTGACTGACTACTAACATCCTAACATCCTGACATCCTAACATCCTAACATCCTAACATCCTAACATCCTGATTACCCAATTAGGAAATAGTAGCTGCAATTAAAACTCAACCATTCGAAATACTATTTGCTCACTACATCATGGTGCGTATGTCATAGCAATATGGGGTAAACGCGACCAAAATGGGTGGTAAAATCATGCACCGGGTGCTGCAGTAGCAACTGCGACCCGCACCGAAATGGCCTCCACATGGTTGCTATAAATCGGCCTGTTCCCCCTGATTAATTACTGCTACTTCTTTTCCAGGCTTTTTTACAACTCCTTTTT
Organism: Metschnikowia sp. 04-218.3; assembly: GCA_002374635.1. Lineage (NCBI taxonomy): Eukaryota > Fungi > Ascomycota > Pichiomycetes > Serinales > Metschnikowiaceae > Metschnikowia > Metschnikowia sp. 04-218.3. The sequence goes on from NLAC01002036.1 coordinate 105,976, forward strand.
AATTTATATTATTCTCGTTAAAATGGCCAAGAAAATTGTTTTGGGTTTGGCCGTCGTTGGTGGCGGTCTCTACTGGTACGACCAAAACGTGGAACCTATCTTTTCCAAGAATACGAACGGACGCCCCGTGGCAATCGAAAACCTCAAACCTAATGAGCATATTAGAAAGGAGTACAAACAGCTCGAAAAGGATACTAAGGACTTTGGCCACCAATTGAAGAAAACTGCCAAGGAGTCTGCTGAGGATCTCCGCCAAAAGGCTGATTCCACCGTGTCTAACATCAAGGACAGCGAAATGTACAACAAGTGGTCCCAGAAGTTGGACGACTACCAAAAAGACGTTAGAACTAGTGCAGAGCCAATTGACCAAAAACCTCTTCCAAACAAAGTCGCTGCCAAGTACATCCAGTTTGTGAATGCTCTTGGCCAAACTGAAGACGACAAGTTAAACGAGTTGGCCTCTTCCACTTCCGCTAGACAACAGCAAATCAAAAAGGACTTGAATGCTTCCAGTCAATCGTGGTCATCGTGGTGGTCTGGCAAGAAGTCCGACGCTCAATCTGAGAAGGACAGATTGGCTGCAAAAGCCCAATCTGAGAAGAACTCATGGGTATCTTGGGGTGGGAAGAAGGCCGACGACGCCGAGGCCAAAATCAAGCAGGAAAAAAAGTCTTGGTTCTCTTGGGGAAACAAGAAGTCTGACGAGGCCCAAAAGGCTGCTCAAGACGCCAAGAGCGACTTGGAGCACGAGAAGAACAAGTGGATCAGCTGGGGTTCTTCTAAGGCCGACGAAGCCCAGAAAGCTGCCAAGGACGCTCAGGGAGACTTGGAGCACGAAAAGAACAAGTGGGTCAACTGGGGATCGGCCAAGGCCGACGAAGCTCAGAAGTCCGCCAACGCTGCATCTAAGGACTTGAGCAGCGCCTACGAAGATTCCAAGCAGGCCTTGTCGGAAAACTTTGAGGCCGGCAAGAAGAGAGCCATCGAGGAGTACAACAACGCTAGGGCCAACTTGGACTCATTGACGCAGCAAGCCCAGGGCAAGGCTAACGAGGTGATCGGCGAGACCGAGAAGGCTCACTTGCGCAAGGCTAGAGACGACATGTCCAGTGCTTTCAACAACTTGAAGAAGTTTGGCAGCGATTTGGTCGACAAGTAAATACTAAATGACATATATATCACAGATTAAAAGTTAAAATTTTATGAAGGACAGAAAAAAGATGATTCATAGCTCCAATTCTTATTTTCATGTATATAACGATCACGTGACATGAGAAGTCATTGGCTCGCTCTTCCAACCACTATAACTACACACTAATACACCACCAACTCGCCACACAATCCTCCAATTCCCTACACAATCCTCCAATCACACTAAACCTACCCCCAGATGCTACGTACAGTTCCTCGAATATATAAAATCAACAGCGAGCTTCTCAGCGGCAAAATCAACCAACTTCCCACGCATGAAGTATTCACCAAACTAGGCTTGGTCAGTCACCCCAAACCTGGCCTCGTCAATTACTTGCCCATGGGCTTAATGGTTTTAGACAAGATCCTGGCGGTTATACGGGAAAATATGGCCAAAGCGGGCGCAGAACAGGTCCGCATGGCCAGCCTCTCCAGTTCCCAAACATGGCAAAAGTCCGGGCGGTGGAGCGGGACGGAACTCTTCAAATTGAAGGACTCCGCAGGGCTGGAGTTTTGCTTGGCGCCCACGTGTGAAGAAGATATTACTGAATTGGTCAAAACCCTAGCTTCGTCCTATAAAGACTACCCTTTGGTGTACTACCAGATCAACACCAAGTTTCGGGACGAAAAACGGCCCCGTAGCGGTTTGCTAAGGGGTAGGGAGTTTATTATGAAGGATGCATACTCCTTTGACACAAGTTCGGAGGCAGCTATGGATACGTATAAGTTAATGGTGGATACTTATATGAACATCCTCACCACTCTACGGGTACCGTATGTGAAGGCTGATGCCGACACGGGGGAGATCGGAGGGCTGTTATCGCATGAATGGCACTATGTACATGAAACAGGAGAGGACACGTTGTTCACATGTGATGGGTGCCACGTGACGCTGAACATGGAGAAGACCTTGTCGTATCCCCAGAGCAGTCCAAGTGCAGAATCTACACTGGGGGATGTTTCGGTGAGGTACTTCACCACCACGGATCTTAAAACGCTAGTGTGTGCATATTACCCTTCAGACAGAACTCTCCAGCCCAGTTTCATCAAGGAAGAAGTGCCGGATTTGGACTTGTCCTACACTGCACAGGACCAGATCCTTGAAGAGTTCAGCAATGAAGAAACGTTGATTTCCAAGCGGATTGTTCGGATCCTGGATCTGCGGCTCCATTCAAGATCCAACTTCCCCGATTTCCCAATCAACTTCATCAACAAGTCTTTGATCACCACCTTGACGGATATACCCATTGTGGAAGCACAAGAGGGCGAGCTCTGCCAGAAATGTGAGGAGGGTATTTTATACAAGAGCAGAGCCATTGAGGTGGGGCACACTTTTTACTTGGGTGAAAAGTATAGTGAGGTGTTTGGGCTCCAGACCGAGATTCCCCAAACATCCCAAACATCCAAAACATCTCAAACATCCCAAACATCTCAAACATCCAAAAAACAGAACATAGTTATGGGATGTTATGGCTTAGGAATAAGTCGGATCATGGCTGCAATTGCAGAGATCCAGAGAGACGAACAGGGACTTCGATGGCCTGCATGCATTGCACCATGGCAAGCTACAGTGATTAATGCCAGTAAAGAGGATCTGGAAAAGCGTCAAGATCAACTCGTGACCCAGCTTTCGGCATACAACATCGATTACCGTGTGGATAACACGGAACTGCGGTTGGGGCGCAAAATCAAGTCCTCCAACATGTTTGGCATTCCCTTGGTGATTATTCTCGGTAGACACTTTCCGCAGGTGGAGATCGAGGTCAGAGGCGTGGAATATGGCCAAACGTGGCGTGATATACAACAGGAAACGGACTTATGGACTGTGAATGAAGGGGATTCCGGCATCAAGCATTCTGTACATATTAACGATGTTGGAAAGGCAGTCCATGCCCTCCTCGCTGATATGTGAACATCAGTCAAGATTCTACATTATAACAAGTTACGATGGAGTATATAGAGTAAAGAATGAGTAGTATATAGACCAACAGTCATTCTCAAGTAGAAGCCTAAATGTAGACAGCCATCTTATTTCTTCCTAAATGTAGATAGTAGGTCATCTCATTTCTTCCTAAATGTAGACAGTAGGCCGTCTCGTTTCTTTCTTCATACTGTCTCTCTGCAAATATATTATCAACGTTAATGAACAGACTAAGAGGTGAACTTTCCGGTGATCTTGGCAAACACGTGCAAGATGATCACGGAGAAAATGAACCCCACGGCCAAGAACAACACGACCAAGGGGTCCACCCTCAAGCCCTGCGCCTCGTCAGTGAACAACTTCAACATGGTAGCACTGGATCCACCGGCCCCGGCTGCTCTGGTGGAAAGAGGCTTCTTGCTGGTTTCATTGACTTTCTTATCATTGGCAGACTTTCTCTTGATGGCGTTCTTCAAGCCACCTGGGGCTGCTCCGGTAGAGGACTGCTGTTAGTATATGATAATCGAGCTATCAGAAGATGAGGAGTAATCAGATGATGGAGTGATTGTGGGAGTTTCATAAGCTATGATTATTTGACTAATGGCGAATAGTTCTATCATGAGTAATGGGGAGTCTTATATGATTCTGGGGTATGGACTCTGGACCAGGAATAGTGCCAACGGTGAACATTACCACGGTGTTCTCCAAGACTATATGACAAGGGTAATGGGGGGTTGACCAATAGAAAATTTGGCTAATGGAGAATTTCACTAGTAGCAACTAGTGGCGATTTGGGGTTGTTATCTGGGCTAGATCTTATAGGGCAGATGTGGCAGTATCAAGGGATGTGGGAATATCACATATTCTTCTTGTATGACTCTGGAAAAAGGTTGTATATGGTTGGCAGTAAGATTAGACGGAAATTCCTGGTTTCTGATAGGCTGGCTGGCTTGCTGCTTGTGGTGGTGGAAACATACCATTGTGAGTGGGTGTAGATGGATTGTACACGTTGTTGAATTGTCGAAGAGAGCGAGGCTCACGTGACCATGGCTATAGAGCACACCCGTACCTCCTCGGATAAATTTCCATATAAATTTTAATAGCAAGTTTATTTTCGTGTAAATTATGGTTTATATTTAAATTCAAAGCTTGATTTTGTTTATTCTATCTATTTTTATTTTCTGTCTACTGTCTGTCTTTTTTGTCTACTGTCTGTCTTTTTTGTCTACTGTCTGTCTTTTTTGTCTACTGTCTGTCTTTTTTGTCTGTCTTTTTTATCTGTCTATTTTATCTGTCTATTCTGTCTTTTACCATTCTGTCTTTTACCATTCTGTCTTTCTGTCTTGTCCATTCTGTCTTTTTGTCTTGTCCTTTTCTATCCCTCCAAACTATACCGTCAGTAGCTGGTGCGCACTGGTCTGGACCCTCACTATACACCATAATACACACACAATACACTCATAATAAACAACACAAAACACCCCCATCAGCCATAAAACCAAGAAAATATTCATTTTTTTTTTTTTTTGCCTAATTAGGAAATTCATCCCTCCAAAATTAAAAATATATAAAATTACCTCTTTTTTACATCCTCTCCTTACTCCCCCTCCTTGGCTCAGCCCACTGCTCTGGTTGCCAGCTCACGTGAGCATAATGCTCGTGCTCCTGTTTTTTCGCTCCTAAACGTTGTCTCTCACTGCTAGCTTTTCTTCCTCCACTTGCTTAGTCTGGTCCCCCCCTACTCTCGGCTTCTTTCTGTCCTTCACTTTCTCCTACTCCATCCTCGTGTCTGATTGGTCATTTGACTGGTTCCCAATTGTCGCCGAAAATAACCTGCTATTCCCGACTTCCTCCTTGGTACTGTTCCTACCGTCCGGACCCTTGTCGTGCCGTCTCATATCCATAGCCGACTCCAGAACAGACGCGCCAATACTGGACTTTAGCAACTCCGAAGATCTGAAAAAGCTGCCAGGAGAACCTCGGATCTTTGACTTTGATCTTTATCTTCTTGGCCTTTGATCCTTTATTCTTGGCCTTTGATCCTTTATTCTTCGCCACCTGGCCTCCGATCCCTAGTCCTTCCCTTCCCCTTCACCACTGCATTTTTCCATGGACTTACGGAACCCTTTGGACTCGGTTATCCAGCGCAGACCGTCCTTGTCGTCATTATCCTCCACCTCCGGCTACGACTCGTCCTCCTATAACGCCCCCGCCGGTTTGCAGGGCCAGAGCACCCCACAGATGCCCCACTCTCAGATCTCTCACCAAAGATTGTCCAATACCCAGAATAGACTCTACCTGAGCTTGCTGAATAACTCCAGCTCCACCAACTTGATGACCTCCTGCAGTGCTGCCACCGATGTGGGGCCTTGGGTCGAGCAGCAAAAGCAACACCAGGCCTTGAACGTCTTGGACCTTGGCGTCAAGAAGGACTCAGGCCTAGATCTGAAATTGCCGGGTGCTTTGCCCATTCCGCCTTCCGCCGTTAATATGTCTTCGGAAAACTCCATTGATCTATCGGTGGATAGCCGCAATGCTGATCATGACGATGAAGGCGTGGACCAAGCCGACGAAACTGAGCCCAATATGAGTTTGTCTATGGATGATGACGAATTGATTCCAACGGCCATAGTCATAAAAAATATCCCTTTTGCCATCAAAAAAGAACAGCTTTTGGACGTGATGACCAAGCTCAACTTGCCGTTGCCCTATGCCTTCAACTACCACTTTGACAATGGAGTATTCCGAGGCTTGGCATTTGCAAACTTCACTTCTACAGAAGAAACTTCCATGGTGGTCAACCAGCTAAATGGCCGTGAAATCGGCAGCAGAAAGTTACGTGTGGAGTACAAGAAAATGCTTCCCATGAAGGAACGGGAACGCATAGAGAGAGAAAAGAGAGAGAAACGGGGCCAGTTGGAGGAACAGCACCGGTCCAACTCTAATGCCTCTCTTGCTTCGCTTCTCTCCGTGACCTCTACCACTGCTGCTACGAAAAACCTCAGCGTTACTGGACAAACTTATCCCACCCAAACAGAAAGGCTACTCATGCAATTCCCCTTCCGAGGCCCTCACATCCCAACTCCGCCAACCGACTTGAACCTCAATGAACCGGAAGTCTTGGAGTTGTACTCTCAGTTGCTCACGTTCAGAGATGACAACCTGAAGCTCATCCTAGAGTTGGCATTTCCTTCCACGCTCAGCATGAGCCAAAGAAAGGTGCTCTCGCTGTTGTGCCTGTTTTTAAACTTGCTTGAGCTTTTTGATAATGGCTTAATTATCATCCGAAGAAAACCGGGTCAGCAGACCATCCAGCAGCGTGAACAGCAGAGTGCGCCTTACAATTCCCACTTGCAGGACCAGACGAATACCCAGGCCAATAACAACAATGGCCCACACCACTCGTATGCAGCAGCTCCTCACTACCACCAAGGAAACCTGCACATGGTGCAACCACCCACCACCAACGGCATGCACGGGGTGATTTCGCTGCATTCGTCAATGATGAATTTAAGCCAGATTCCTCCTTTTGTTTACAGCAACGGATTGAGTGGCAGCAACCCTCCGGAATTGTTACGGTCCCAGTCCCAATCTGCACTTCCAACGCCCAGATTACGCCAGCAGACTTCTACGCCTGTGCAGCAGCTGTTCTCACAATATTCCCAACCTGGAAATCAGCAGTCAAAAGGAACCCCTGCTGGAAAATATCAAAGCTACAATGCTTACGTGGGAGGGTCTGGAATTACAGGCTCTACCCAACAACAAGCATCTATGCAAGCACCCACGTCGTCAAGTGCAGCCGCCTTGTTGAGGTCATCAAATAACCGGTCTTTTGTGGATGTTAGGACTACACCAACTTTGAACAATACGTTCCAAGTGTCATCAGTCACGGGATCGCCAACACCCCAAACAAGCGGCCTTTTCCAGCAACAAGGAGCGTACTTCATGGAACAGAATGCACACTTGAGCCAGCCTGCAACTCCAGTCACAAGTAGTGACTTGAATAGCCGGTTCACGCCTTTTGGGCAGCACGCGCATCTTTCGGGAAGCATGTCGTCATTGCAACCGAACGGCACCACAAGCGAGGAGTTTCCCGGGCATGAACCGTTGAATAGCAAGCTCAATTCCATGAGTATTGGAGGCTACGACAAACAAAAAAGTGGAGGGATATGGGGCCCTAAAAAATGAACGAGCATGAGACGAATGAATGCATTTAACATGAATGATTGAACGAACAAAAGAACACTACTAAAAATGGAGTGACCAAATCGAAAGCCGACTCGGGCCGAGGCATCTACTATATATGACAATAGCACAAGTCAAGAGGCAATCCAGTTGTGTTGAGATATAGTCATTGTCAAGTCAGTGCCATTGCCATGAGTCCATTTCATTGCCATATGTCCCATAATTTATAAGCTACGACCCAAAACGAATCCCGAGTAGTGTCTAGGGATGAAACAATGTATGGAGAGTTGGTATTCAAGACATGATCAGGAAGAGTGATGATAAAATAACCCATTGATACTCTACTACTCCATACTCTACTACTCCATACTCTACTACTCCATACTCTACTACTCTATACTCTATACAGAGTATCGAGATTGTAGATTTGAAAAGTAGATCTTGGACCCTTACTATACTAGGCCCATCAATGAATAACTAATAGATGTACTACTATTATACTTGACTTGAGGCTAGTATGCAGGAATAAGAAGATTGTGAAGAATATACTAGTTGAAAAGATTAAGTAATCAATGAATCTAGAGTGATTTATAACCATGATTCAAAAAATGTGAACTAGTTTTTATCAATCTGCTCAGTGTTCATAACCCCAGTGTTCATAACATTATAACCACCACTACACACTAATCTAGCATTTCTCCAGTACATTTGGACATGCACTAGCTTCATAATAGTACTAGTAGTGTATACACTATAGATTACAGATTATACATTATACACTATAGATTACACTATAGATTACAGACTATAGATTACACTATAGATTACAGACTCTCAATGTGTGGTTTGGTCATATGTAAAATATTAATACATGATGGTCTAATCACAGAATGGTTCTCCAAAGATGTAATCATTGAAGGTTGTGTGAAAAGGCAAAATATTCTAATATTCGGAAATGGGTTTAGTAGCCTAGGCCAAGCTTTAGTAATTACATTAAGTTTAATGAGAGTCAATCTTTGTAGTACATCGGTTCAGCCATATCAGGGTCTTCTGAATGTCCACCTTTAGATAGTAAATTATGTAAATGGAAAAAGAATGGGAAATTAAAAAATACACTCTGAGGTCAAATAATTGAAAGAGATCTAAATGAATGGGTAGATACCAAACCCATAATCAAGACCAATACCGATACAGAAGAAGACTTGATATTAAGTCAAGATAAAAAACATTATCTAAAGGAAAACTTAGTGAAACATGGGAATTCCGGAAAGAATAAATTATTGAACTTTATTGATAATAGAATAAAGGTACTTTTAGAATTAAAGGGGTCTGGATTTTAGTTTAATGAGGATCTAAGTATTGTCATAGACGTATATTCAGTAAACAACAAGAATCTACTGGCATTACAGTATACACTATCGTTATAGATTATACTCTATACTCTATAGATTATACAGTATACACTATACAATATACACTATAGATTATACACTATCATTATACAATATACACTATCGTTATAGATTATACAATATACTCTATACAATATACTCTATACATTATAGATTATACACTACGACTACTACGACTGACACTTGCTAACACTTAATAACACTTAATAACACTTACTAACACTGGCTACTGTTCTCCTGGTATGGCAGAATAAAACCACCATGAGTACTTCTACTCCTGCCAAAGTACGGACACTACTAGGGCTATCATGACAGACTACTCTTACTATTACCAACTACCATAATAAGAGCTAGTCCACCAACTCCTTCTACTACCACTACTCTGCTCCACTGGTATTGACTACTATTGACTACTAGTGAGTACTACCACTACTAGTGAGTACTACTGAAAACTACTGAGTACTACCACTACTAGTAACTACTATTGACTACCACTAAATATTATACATTATACACTATACACTATACACTATACTCTATACACTATACTCTATACACTATACTCTATACACTATACTCTATACACTATACTCTATACACTATACTCTATACACTATACTCTATTCTCTATACTCTATTCTTCTTTGAGTTCATTCTATTTTAATTGAACATACCTTTATGAAATTGATCACATATCTTTATATTAGAGATTTACTTTTAATCAATTTACTCTTAGTTATTTAAATGTTAAAATAAATAATACCATGTACTTGATGGCTAATGGTGTTCCTGTTGGTACAAATAATGGAACGAAACCTAACCCATGATTTACTAAACCTATTATAGTTAATCCTAATCATAATGTTAAACTTAATGATATTATTGCTACTATTTGTGCTGATATTGCAAATGAATATTATTTATTAGCTAAATATAAATAAGAATATAACTAATTATACACATATTAAATTAAATAAAATATACTCTACATTATCATTATACACTATCATTATACTCTATACACTATCTTTATAGATTATAGATTATACACTATCATTATAGATTATACATTATACTCTATACTCTATACACTATACATTATGGATTATACATTATACTCTATCATTATACACTATTATTATACACTATACACTATACACTATACTCTATACACTATCATTATACATTATACATTATACATTACACTACTAGGACTACTACGACTACTACGACTACTACGACTGACACTTACTAACACTGGCTACTGTTCTCCTGGTATGGCAGAATAAAACCACCATGAGTACTTCTACTATAGTAGTATAGTGGTATAGTGACGTTATGGTCTTGTTCATGGACTTATATAGTATAGTACACAGTGTATAGTGCTACAGTGTATAGTACATAGTGTATAGTACTACAGTGTATACTACTAGAGTGTATAGTACTACAGTGTATACTACTACAGTGTATGGAGTTGGAAGTGTATGAATGAATAGCTCAGTGCTCATAAGCATTCACTATAATCTAATCACTCACTATAATCTAATAACTCAACATATCCATAATGTATTTAGATTTACTAGTGGACTCAGTTCTTGTGATACCTGGTAGTGCCAGTATATGCAGTCCCAGCACCCAAAATGTAGTAATGTTCCAGTATAGTAGTATTACAGTAATATTAATAATACTATATACCGGCAGTACAAGAGTCAGGTGACATAGATCCAAGCCGATTTCGGTTCTTATGTTCCAAGTACTGGTACGAGGACTACACACTTGGTTCACCAATATGAACCACCATGTCTATACTATACTACTGCTTAACCAAAACAACTGCTTAACCAAAACAAGATAATGGTTTAATACGTTGAAGTTGGAATAGTGTGAGTGATGATTAAAGTGGTATCCTATAAATAATAGTACTAATAACACTAGTAGTAGTACTATATCCACTAGAATGTCACTGTATTTATACACCATTAAGTGATCTCTAGTTCTAAATGTTAGTAGTACCCCTCTGAATCTTCTGGTGATGTAAACTTGTAATTATAGACTGATATTTGTCATCTGATGGTAGTAGTACTAGTGGTAGTGTTTTTATCATCATTAAATTAACCATATGAGTTAATTAACTATATAAAGTAAACCTATTTCGAATGGTCAAATGAAAATACCATATATTAACAACAGATTGTACGAATAGAGAAAGTTTTGAATGGGAGCATTCATATTACCAACAATCTTGTTTGGTATATTTGCTAATTGTATATTAAATATGATATGAAAAGGAAGTAATTTGTTATATACTTTGAGGTTAAACCAAATTTGGAGCTGGATATCTTTGGTGTCGAAGACATTAAAGCATTGGAGTCGGACACGAAGAGTGGGAGTCAAAACTTAGAGTTGAAGCTGTTATAATGGAGAAACAGTCCGACGAATACAGAAGACAGTCTACAGAATATGGAGGACAGACCAGTTAACTTATAAGAAGCTGGGACAGGAAGTCTATACAAGTTGGACAAAGATTTCGGAAGTTAACAGGCCCAGAAATGTTGAAAGAGAAGCTCTTCAAAATGGAAGATAGTCCATAGAAGTTTGAAGAAGTTGGAAACACAAATTCATAGAAGTTGGTTTTGAAGCTCTTTCGAAGTTCATGTTGAAGCTGTTCAGAAGTTGGAAGAGAGAGGTATAGAAGTGGAAGCTTTTGAGCTGGAATACAATCCAGACAAACCTTCATTTCAGGAATCTTCATTTCAAGGCTCTTCATTTCAGGACTTTTCTTTTCAAGGCTCTTCTTTTCTAAACCCTCATTTCTAAACCCTCATTTCAAGACTCTTTATTTCTGAACGTCTTCATTTCATTTAATGGGAGCATTCATATTACCAACAATCTTGCTTGGTATATTTGCTAATTGTATATTAAATATGATATGAAAAGGTAGTAATTTGTTATATAAAAGATAGTCATATATAGGAAAGATAATTCAAGTAACTTAATAATTATGAGTCGTAAACTAATTATAAGTCGTAGACTAATTGGCAAGTCACTGGATCTGTGCTAGGTTATATTAGAATCTTATTGACTCAGAAAGTATTGCTAGCTTAGAGGTAAAGCCTTGTAATGCACTATAAGAGATGTCACATCGAGTGTATTGGTAAACTCCTTGCTAGTACTAGTAGTAATAGTAATAGACCAGTGTAGTAGTAGTACAGTAAAGTAGTACTAGTAGTACTAGTAGTACAGTAAAGTAAAGTAGTACTAGTAGTACAGTAAAGTAAAGTAGTAGTAGTAGTGCTGATAGTGGTGATGATTAGTACTGGTATTGAGCTAGTAGAGGAGTTGGTGAGAGTTTTAATGACAATATGAGATAAATAGAGACTTAGACTGGAGACTGAAGACTGAAGAGACCCCAATTCTGTATACCCATTTCACATTGTGTTCCATAAGCCACTGGGTGAATCTATGGATCTTGGTGATATCAGCTAATAGTTCTAGTGACTGTATAATATTTCGGAAAAAAAGGAATAGTGTAGTATATTAGTACTAGCAGTATCTTCTCCACTGGTGGTAGTAGCTCTAGTGGATCAGTAGTTACGAACTAGATTTCCATAATCTTTATTCTTTATATAAAAACTTCTTTTATACCAATAATACAAGTGGATACTGGTGCTAGTAGTGTTGGTAGTAGAGGACTCGTAGTGTCTGTAGTATCACATCTTAGTCTGTTGATATAAAAGAATGGTTTAGAATTGTGAAAAGCTGGGATTCTGGAATAAACCATTTCTGATCTCATATAAACACATTTGGGAATATTACCTCTCGCCAGTAATTCATTCCACCTTTACGTCTATCTACTTCTACTCTCTATATAGTACTGCATATACTTCTTCAAACTACTTTAAACTACTTTAAACTACTCCACTCTTCATATTACCCATACTGGACACTAGTAAACCTTCCTCAAATAATGACTCACCAGTATCTAATTCTCCAAGTCAGGCTTTTCTATACGCACGTGATCTCATCCAACAAGATCTAATGTAACCTCACCATATCAAAGCAATAGAGAGATGGTTTATAGGCAGTAGTTTCATGTTAATCTGGAGTTATTCAACCGGTGGCCATGTCTTCTTATATACACATGACCTGCAAAAGTCTCCATCTGATGAAGAACAGTCACAATATGTCATCCATCAAATTCAACCACCTTGGTCAATGAGTACTAGTCTGTAGTCTGTAGTCTGTAAATAGAAGTAGTATTCTTGGTCATTAGTATTGTCACTAGTAAGTAGTCGTCATTAGCAGTAAGTAGTCTGTAGTTAGTAATCAGTACTAGTAGTCAGTAGTTAGTAATCAGTACTAGTACTAGTAGTAGTAATCAGTACTAGTGGTAGTAATCAGTACTAGTAATCAGTGGTAGTTCTAGTATAGTGGTGACTACTTTGGTGGTAGTTCTAGTATAGTGGTAGTGACTACTTTGGTGGTGTTGGTGGGTAGAGTAGGGGCCGTGACTAATTGTGAAGATACTCAATGGACAATTTGACCTGTGCCATTGGTAGAGTTTTTACATATATGACCCATGGTTTTAGTAGGATATAGAGAATATAGAGAGATAAGGATAACTATACTCTAAGAAAAGCATCATAGTATCATATGAATTAATACAAGATCCAATATCTAGTATCCTTTACTAATACGAAATACTATGAGATGCTCATAACCTTTAGAATCATAATCTTTCATATACAGTCTTTATCATCATACATATCCAATAGTAGTGGTGGTAGTAGTAGTAGTAGTAGTTGAGACGGATCTGGACGTGCAGAGAGGATGGACCCTGCGTAGTATATGCAGTGCGTGGTATATGCAGTGTGTATTATATGCAGTACGTGGTATATGCAGTGCGTAGTCTAGTGATGAGCAAACCCCCAGCCATTTCCACCAAGTGGATATTTTTTATAATACTAAAATCAAACTTAGTCTACCAAGTACCCCTAGAATCTACTCAACTATTTATACTTTTATTCCATGGTTGTGAGCCCAGTTCAGCCGCATGTCCATGAAGCCACCCTCAATCCCAATCCATAAACAAAGAAAAAAGAAGTACCATGAACTAATCTTTCTTATAATTTTATAAAGAATGAAGGAGTTTTATATACACTCTTCAAATAGACCCTTCATTCAAAAAAAACATTAAAAAAGGTCTTTTTTTGAATTCGTGGAATTTGAGCAATGTTGAAATAGTGCGATATCAGAAGTCAAAAATTGGAGATGGAGCGAGGGAAAATCGGGAGAAAAACGAGCGGGAGAAAAAATCATCTATCAACACCGCTTTTTTTGACCGCAGTGTGACCCTCCACAAGCAAAGCTTCCGTGTATATTAACACGACCTTTTGCCACCGTCGCCAAATTTGCCCCAGTCCCGGCCCCAGTCCCGACGCTAAAGTCTCGACCGCCCCATTTTTCCCCACTCCCGTTTTTCCCCCAAAGAAAAACACCTTCCCCTCGCCCAGGCGTCTTTTCTGCCCTTTTCCGCCAGGAGCTGATTCGCCCTTGGCCCCAAGGAGTTTCTTACAATGGGACAAATTCTTTCGCAGCCTGAGACCGAGAAGCACTCCGAGAGCCATTCCGACAAGTACTTGGCATATGGCTTGTCGTGCATGCAAGGTTGGAGAATCAACATGGAGGATGCTCACGCCACCATCTTGGACCTTAATGGCGAGTACAATACCTCGTGCTCCGACCGTGTATCGTTTTTTGGCGTCTACGATGGCCATGGAGGTGAAAAGACCGCCATCTTCACCGGCCAGTACCTACATGAAATAGTCACCAAGACCGCCGCGTACCAACAAAAGGACTATGTCCGTGCTTTGAAGGATGGCTTCTTACTGTGTGACCAAGCCATCTTGCAAGACTTTGAGACCCGCAATGATGAGAGTGGGTGTGCGGCCACTGCTGCCATAATCACCCCCGACAAAATCCACTGTGCTAATGCTGGTGACTCTAGAACAGTGGTGTCCATCGATGGCTTTGCCAAGGCTGTGTCCTATGACCATAAGCCTTACAACGAGGGCGAAAAGGCCCGGATTACTGCTGGTGGTGGTTACGTGGACGCTGGTAGAGTCAATGGTAACTTGGCCTTGTCCAGAGGCATTGGAGACTTCATCTTCAAGAAATCCCCGGAGTTGCCTGCAGAAGAGCAAATTGTCACCTGTTATCCTGATGTCATCTCCCATGACATCAACTACGAGAAAGATGAGTTTGTCATTTTGGCCTGTGATGGTATCTGGGACTGTTTGTCGTCGCAGAGCTGTGTGGAGTGTGTGAGAAGAGGCATCTATGAGAGAAAGCCATTCACCACTATTTGTGAGGAGATCATGGAGTTGTGCTGTGCACCTACCTCCGACGGATCGGGAATTGGTTGTGATAACATGTCCATTCTTATTGTGGCGTTGTTGGACTACAAGAACAAGGAGACTTTGAATCAATGGTACGACAAAATCATCAAGAAAATCGATCTGCACAACGAACAGATGGAGAATATCAAGGGCAGAGAGGATGATGCTAACGCATACCTTGAAGTCACCAAGGGCCCCATCTCCCCAGTGTACAACGACTTGTACAAGGAGCTTTTCGGCGAGTTCTACGATATCGGCCAACAAGGCAACAACGACGGACGTCCTAAGGCCAACGGAGGCTACTCTTCCATGTTTGGAAACATGGGATTGCGTCAGAACGGAGGAGGCAAGGGCTCAGGTGAAGATGATGAGTTCTCAGGTAGCCATGAAGATGGCAGAGATGACGATGATGGAGAGGAGTTTAACTCCGGCGCCATCTCCTTACAAAGGTTATTGTCCAGCAATGTGATTACGAATGAGAACGGAGTGATATATTTGGACACATCGTCCGCACAGTCGTTATTGGCGTCTTTTGGTATGCCCGGAGCAAACGGAACAGAGAAGGACTCGGAAGACCACGATGTGGACGAGGAGAGTGCGGTTCACCAAAAACACATAGAGGAAGTGGATGAAGACGAGGAGACGAAAGACGAGGACTCCTCTTGATGACATAGAAAGTGAATGGCTCGGGGCACGCGTATGGCCAGCATGAAATCATGATAGCTGAGGCCTACACTGGCCATGGGCATGAGGAACTCGTTCCACTGTATATTTAATGATAATTATGTCTACTGTACGCAACTTACCATAATAAACAGTAATCTAATCAGCCTCAGCCTTTATTAACACCATGGATACAATAGTCTATCTACTAAAGAACGTATATACAGTATACAGCTTTAAATGATGTAGTCTATTTTCAGTCTCATTAAACCCCAAGATCGCGTGGGTCGCGTGAGGCATACAAGCAAAACGCGCTCTCACTCTGGTGAGCCATACACCTCAGTATTCCAACACAGCGCCTGCCACCACATCCACCCCATCCACCACACGGGATACTTTGACATTCCACTCAGGGATACTACATATGGAAGCGCTCTCTCTCGTTTGATCCTCCTCCTGTTCAAACCCCTTCCCCCTCCCTCCCCCATTTATCCACAACCCAAGGTCTTAAGCCGAGCAGGGCCGTGATGCTACAGCGAAAACTACTCGAGCAGCTCAAAATCACCAACAACAAGGCGTATGAAAATTTGCCCCGCGGCAGGCTGCGACGGATTCCTCTGGGAACTCCCACCAAGGATGTTGAATCTTCTACTTCTGGTGGTGCTTCTACCTCCACTGGCCCTACTGCTGCTGCTGCTGCTGCTGCTGCTGCTACTACAGGTTCTACTACTGAACCTGCACTCAATGCCAGACCTATACGACGGGCCAACAACAAGAGAGTGCATACACAGAAACCCCGGGGGAGCCGCCGAAACAATGCTCGTGGAGGTGTGCAGAAACAAAAGCAAGGTGCTGGAGCTCTTAAGCCTGTGATATCTTCAGGCAGTCCGTCGCGATCAGCATCGAGGCGACCCAAACGGTCTGCACTGAAACCTGGGTCCGAGCCCACGCCGGCACGTGAGCCCAAGACGTTTATCGTGGAGTTCAAGTATAATCCTCGACGCCAGAAGGTCCGGGCGTTGCTCGATGCCACCTCGGAGAATAAGGGTAGTGTTCCTGCTGCTCCTGTATCAGACCCACCCCAGAACAACGTGAGAGAAGAACCAAGAAAAGATCTGGGAGACAGTTCAAGGGCGGATGATTTGGGTTCGGACAATGTGCGACTGACTCGTTATTCGGAAAGATCCAAACGCACCCTGGACACTTCGAGATATGCTCCAGATATGATTGATCCTCAGCTCGCTGGCTCAGTGGCCATGGGTTCAGACGATTTGGAACCCCAAGATCTAGAAGAAGATCTCGACAATGATGTTCCCCTACCCTATAACGGCGTGCTTGGATTCCCCGACTGCATCATCAATAACACAGACCCCACGGCTCTTGATAGACAAGTGTTTGAGAAGTTCCAAAAGAAAGGCGAGGCCATCCGTGCAGAGCTCCAGGGCGACATGTTGGCCCTCATGAATGGGTCCCCCAGTGACCTGGATGCAACCACTCCCATCCCCCAAAGTGCTTCCAACTACTACAAGCGGTCGCAGATCGAGAAGATTCAGTTCCGGGACTTTCTCATCAACACATGGTACTCGTCGCCGTTCCCCGAGGAGTACTCCAAGAACAAGGTCATTTATATGTGTGAGTACTGTCTCAAGTACATGAGTCTGCCCACGTCATACGTGCGGCATGGGCTCAAGAGCTGCAGTCTCTCTAACAGCCACCCGCCGGGGCTCGAGATCTACCGTGACGAAGCAGCAAGTATTGCCTTTTGGGAGGTCGATGGCCGCAAGAATATTGAGTACTGCCAGAACCTCTGCTTGCTAGCCAAGCTATTCTTGAACTCCAAGACGTTGTACTATGACGTGGAGCCGTTTGTGTTCTACATCTTGACGGAGATCGACCCACAAGACCCATCCATCTACCACTTTGTGGGGTACTTCTCCAAAGAGAAGCTCAACAACTCCGACTACAACGTGTCGTGCATCATCACGCTTCCCATATACCAGCGGAAGGGATACGGCAGTCTCATGATCGACTTCAGTTATCTTTTATCACGGAAGGAATTTAAGTTTGGAACCCCAGAGAAGCCGTTGAGTGACTTGGGTTTGGTCAGTTATAGGAACTACTGGAAGTTGACTATGGCTTTGACTTTAAGGACAATCTACCATGATTTTATGAACGATGGACACTGTGCAATTTCAATTTCTGTTGAGACTCTTTCAAAGCTCACGGGAATGAGGTCTGCAGATGTGGTGTTTGGCCTAGAACAGATCAATGGCCTTGTGAAGAAGGGCGCAGACTATGGCATTGTCATAGACTTGCCCTTGATCGAATCGGTCATTGAAAAGTGGGATTCCAAGGGTTATGTGACGCTCAAGCCCGAGCTCTGTTTCTGGAAACCCATGATCTTTGGTCCTTCTGGGGGTATCAACTCGGCGCCGTTGGCTCCTGCTGTGGCCCCTGCAACGGGAACCGACACTACGGGGGCCAATGGGAACATGCCTCAATCCAATGCGGTGCCTCCGGTCAGCAACAGCATATCCATGATCACGGAGTTCTTGAAGGACGACATTGACAATCCGTTTACGTACGAAGAAGAGGCCGGCAAGGAAATCGAGCATCATACCCAGAATACCACATCAAAGGTCTTGGACAAAACAGATCCAAGCGTCCGGTTGTGCCACCCCGACTTCGAGATGCCGTCTCGGAGCTATGCTGTGCACCAGGACGAGGAGGACCCCAAAATCATGGTTTCAGAAGAAGAAGGCAATAACTCGGAGATGGACCCGGAGTTTGAGGATTCCGCGGGGAACGTCCGCAAGCGCAGGAAGTTCCAGGTTGTGGATAGTGACGATGAAGAGGAGGATGAAGGCCAAAGCGAGGATTTCGAAGAAGAGGGTAATCTTCCCGAGGAAGAATCGGAGTTGGAGACGGAGGAGAATCTGGAAGGAGAAGAATGAAGCATTTTGCATGTTGAGCTGGAGGATGTGTATTATTCATCCTAGGCTACTATGTACTATATTTAATTAAGATGTAACAATGACAAGAACAATTTGGGAGCTCTATAATTTAAAGAGTTTGCACGAGTTATCGTAGACCATATCCACAAAGTCCTGAATTTTCTGCGTCTCTTCAATGCCGTAGAGCTTGGCCATGATCTCAGCTACGTGTCCCACGAAAACAGGCTCGTTTCGGGACTTGATCAATGGCTCAGCTTTCTCTCCAAGCAACGACTGGTCATCCCGAGTTTGTTGGTGCTTTTCAAAGTTCTCCTTCTTGATGCAGGGAAGCGGGAGGAAAGGGTGAAGTTTGGAGGGAGTCTTTTTCGGCTTGGGCTGTTTTTGTTTTTTGGGTTTCTCGTCGGCCTTCTCCACGTCATCAGCAGCTTCCTCGGTAACTTTCTCAGTAATTTCCACCTCCGGGTAGTATAGGTTAGGGTACAGAGAGATCAAGTCATATGCGGCATGGGAGGGCCGGATCTCACACCATGGAGCATCGGTTTCGATCATCAACTTGTCCATGGGAATCTGTTTGGCCACATTAATATTTTCTTCTGTTTTGAGAGAGCACCCATTGACACCCACATAGAAGCCCAAATCTAGGATCTTGTGCAACTCGTCCTCATTGCCAGTAAACGAATGCACTACACCATTGCCTCGTTTAATGAAACCATCTTCAATGAACGGACGAATAATGGCCACAAAATCATCACATGCAGCTCTCATGTGTAAGAACAATGGGAGATGTAAATGGCCAAGTGAAGCGTAGATTTGAAGTTGTCTCTTGAACATTTCACACTGTTGTTTCTTGGACGAGTAATGTAAGCGGTCGTAGTCCAAACCGATCTCGCCAAAGGCCTTGACGTATCCCTTTTTGCAGCCATCCTGGGCGATTTCCTTAAGTTCGTTCAACTTATCATTAAGCTTTTCTAGCGGCGTGTCGCTTTCCAAAGACCCATAGAACTCAGTAGCAACTGTACATGGATGTACCCCAACGGTGGAGCCAAAGGACATGGAAGTTTTCTCATCAGCAAGTTGGTCCAATAGCAGAAAATGGGATTTGCTTTCTTCAATTGACGAAGCAGTCACAAGGATCTTGCGTACGTTAAAGAGCAGCGCCCGGGCCACCACATGGTCAATGTCACTGGGGTGTTTGGGTGTAGCCAGACCGTTATATAAGCCATGGAACATGGAGTCGGAGAAATTGACGCCGATATCAAAGTACCGAGGTGTCCACATTCGGGCACTTTTCAACCCATTCGTGGCCATGCGTGGAAGAATGATGGGAGGTATTATGGGGTAGGGGACGTATGAAGTTGCACTCCATCGCACTCTATCGCACTCCATCGCACTCTCAAACGCACTAATTTCAGTTCTCACTTTTCATCTTCTCACATCTTGTTTTTCTCATATCCTACAGTATATGGACAAACACATGAATATTTATATGAAGAAATTGGTGATATGAATAGAGGAGATTTGTGATGTATGGATGTACGGGTTTATTTGTTTAAAAAATGACAGGCTGATTTTTAAGGTGTAGTACTGTGTTTATGTAATGCTCTATAAATGACATTAGACTGCGAAAGTATTGGAGCGAGCATAGGAGAACGAGTGAGAAATCCATGGACCTATATCAAACCAATAATATTATTCAAATACCTTTTCTTTTCTTTTCTTTTCTTTTCTTTTTGGATTCTAAATAAATTTATAAATATGACTCGGTGGGTACGTCAGGGAAGATGAAGTGGTGGACATTGGAGTGTAGCATGACTTCTAGCCAGTTAGGCAATTTGGATTAAGAATTCGCCTGTAATTAGAATAAAAGTTGTCCTTCTTATAAGCTTTTGGGTTTGGCCTTTGGTATATGTTTCTTGACTCACTTGGAAATTCTACCTTAATCTTGAGTATTAAGGACTGATACTACAGTGTACTACTATACTGCATGTACTATACTATAGTCTGGTATAGTACTAGTTAATGCTCTGTATCCAACTATAGAGATGTAGAAGATTATAAGATGGTCAAGAATTTATTCTTTAGAAGTATGGCTTTATGAAGACGAATTTGGCGTGGGACCCTCGGAAAGGTCACGTGCCCAATGGACCCTGTCCGTAAGTCTTCACACACTTCAGACCAGTCGTTTTCACGAGGATATTTTGGTGACGGAACTATGGAGAGTGCATTAAGGTCCAAAAACACTTGATATATATTTTGGGTGACAGGATCAAACGACCTAAGTCAATAGGTCGGAACTGGATATAAGCCCCGGAACTGCCCATTCCGGCCCCACCCATGCATAACCCGTTTTTTCACTCATGCATAACCCGTTTTTTTTGGGCAGGAATTAATTAAAAAAAACTTCATTGGAATCCTGGAATTCCGGCAGTCACAATGAAGTATTTTATAGTGATAAATCATACCACGTGCACTTTTAGAGGTCCTGTAGTTGGTGAATTCCGGTCGGTGCGTCTATTCCAAGGCCCCAATACCATATCCATTAATGTGATCTGGATTAAATATCGACTCCATATAAGTATAGAATAAGCTAGTAGATAGTAATATAAAGTATATTAGCGTAAGAAAATACTGTACAATAAGAAGTACTAATAAAGCACAGTACACTTTAGTGGGACTAGAAATTAGTCAACAATAGAAAAGTAGCAAAGAAGAATATAGTATAATCTATATTATTCAACTTAATATAGTACAGCATATCAATTGGTGGTGCAGAAGAATATAGTATAGTATAGTATGCTAAACAGTGTGGTAGGAATCAATAGGTGTATTTTGGTGCGAGATTCGAGCATTTACTAGAGTAGGTACAGTGAGTGTGTGGAACAAATCTCTAGTGACGGAAATATCCAGAAATATACCAGAAATATCCAGAAATATAATACCATAGAAATTCATTCATAGTCATAGTCATAGTAATAGTCATACAATAAATTAGACAATATCTGGATGTTTAGTGCCCACTCTGTCTGGGTGCTTGGATCCAGTGGTGTATGCCGCACCCATGCACCGCGACCCTCAGTCTTCTCACCTACGCCTACAGTCCTATAGTACTCAGTCCTACAGTACTCAGTCCTATAGTACTCAGTCCTACAGTACTCAGTCCTATAGTACTCAGTCGTACAGTACACAGTACCTAGTCTCTAGATCTTATCACAAGTACCAATATTACTATCTAGTCAATCGATGGCAATGGATAACATTCTTCGAGCTCAGGAGCAGGATGTACGGCGAGATGAGGAGATTGACCGGATCCTTAAGTGCCATACCAAAGACTACTTTGACATTCTCCAGATCAACCCACTCCAGGACGACTTGGAGGCCATTCTCCCCAGTGTGTTGCGTAAGGCATACCGGAAGAAATCTTTACTAATACACCCGGATAAAACACCCAATGCCCAGGCTCCAAGGGCGTTTGACCTACTTAAGAAGGCCGAGCTGGAACTCGCCAAAGACCCTCCGGATGATGTGGAAAAGACTCATCTCTTGAGCATATATAGTGAAGTCAAGGGTCACGTGGTCGGCCTGGGTCTGGGCCTGGGTCTGGGTCTGGTTCCTGCAGACTATGATCATCAAACAAATGCTTCCATCAGGGTAAAGGTGCATGCTGTTCTACATAGCCACCAAAAGGACCAGCAGGTGGAGAAGGACTACTTACAGAGACAGGAGGCACAGAAGCAGACGGAGATGCAGACTGCAGCCAAGGAGCGGGAGATGAAACGGTCGTGGGAGTCCAGGTGGGTCGGGGACCGTGACGATAGAGTGAAGCTGTGGAGAGACTATACTACCAAGGTAGAGAAGAAGACGCGCAAGAAGAAGCGCGTGCTCATCTGACCATCGCATAAGGTTATGCTCACGTTATAGAATAGATTTATTTTTGTGGTCACGTGTAAATACATGGAGTATCTTAAACTGGCAAGTCATTCACTCATTCAATGCAACGGCTCGCTTACTTAGATTCAGCAGCCAACTTTTCAGCCTTGGCGACAACATCCTCGATACCACCAACCATGTAGAAAGCGTTTTCTGGCAAGTGGTCGTACTTACCTTCCAAAACCTCTTTGAAAGACTTGATGGTCTCCTCCAATCTAACCAACTTACCGCTGATACCAGTGAAAACCTCGGCAACGGCGAATGGTTGAGACAAGAATCTTTGGATCTTTCTGGCTCTCTCGACGGTCAATTTGTCGGCCTCAGACAATTCATCCATACCCAAAATGGCAATGATATCTTGCAAAGACTTGTAAGCTTGTAAGGTTTGTTGGACGTTGGTGGCGACGTCGTAATGTTCTTTACCAACAATAGAAGCGTCCAACAATCTGGACTTAGAGTCCAATGGGTCCACAGCTGGGTAGATACCCAACTCAGAGATACCTCTAGACAACACAGTGGTAGCATCCAAGTGAGCGAAAGTGGTGGCTGGAGCAGGATCAGTCAAATCATCGGCTGGGACGTAAACGGCCTGGACAGAGGTGACGGAACCCTTTTGCGTGGTGGTAATTCTCTCTTGCAACATACCCATATCGGTGGCCAAGGTTGGTTGGTAACCGACAGCGGAAGGAATACGACCCAACAAAGCAGACACTTCAGAACCAGCTTGGGTGAATCTGAAAATGTTGTCGACGAACAACAAGACATCTTGTCCCTCCTCATCTCTGAAGTATTCGGCAATGGTCAAACCGGTCAAAGCAACTCTGGCTCTGGCTCCTGGAGGCTCGTTCATTTGACCGAAAACCAAGGCGACCTTGGAGTCACCCTCGAAGTTGATGACACCGGTCTCCTGCATTTCACGGTACAAATCGTTACCCTCTCTGGTTCTCTCACCGACACCGGTGAAAACAGAGAAACCACCGTGGGCCTTGGCGATGTTGTTAATCAACTCTTGGATGAACACGGTTTTACCGACACCGGCACCACCGAACAAACCAATCTTACCACCTCTGGCGTATGGGGCCAACAAGTCGACGACCTTGATACCAGTCTCCAAGACCTCAGCGGAAGTGGATTGGTCAACGAAGCTAGGAGGGTCGGTGTGGATTGGGTTTCTCTTCTTGGTGTTGATAGGACCTCTCTCATCAATTGGGTCACCAGTGACGTTGATAATACGACCCAAAGTCTCACGGCCAACAGGGACAGTGATTGGAGAGCCAGTGTCAGTGACAGCGGAGCCTCTGACCAAACCTTCAGTACCATCCATAGCAATGGTTCTGACGGTGTTCTCACCCAAGTGCTGGGCGACCTCCAAGATCAAGTCGGAGTCACCGTTCTTCAACTTCAAGGCGTTGAAAATAGCTGGCAAGTTACCTTCTTCGAATTGAACATCGACGACGGCACCAATCACGGCTCTGCGAAAGTTAGTATATGGACATGAAAAATTACCGTGGGCCGCGACTTCGCACTCCGGGATGCGCGCTTCTGATTGGTTCACATTGGGCGACGTCGAAAATGGAGTCAATCAACTGAGCACAAGGAGCACAACCAATTGCAGAAGAGGAGATTCCAAGGTTATGTTTCGAATTTGATCCTCCCAGTTGATCACCACAAACCAACCCACCAAATCAATCCACTAAACCTCGATTTGGATTTTGGATTGGTGGATGTTGGACAGTCTGAGCACAGCAATTTCTCAATTATTAAGTGAGCATTGAATTTTCATTCAATTCTCTTGAATGGATCAATGCCACGACCCCCAGAAATCCAACACTAGTTCAGTGAAAAATCATCAAAGAATCAATAGAAACAAAAGGAACAAAAACAAAAGAAACAGAAACAGAAACAGAAACGAGTCAAGAATCCAATGAGGAAATTGAATCATCAACCATTGAAACTAGAATCATCGAATCAAGCCCACCAAAAACTTGAGAATACATACCTAACTTTACCGTTAGCAGCACCAGCGGTGGCCAAGCCTCTGTTGAACATGACATTGCGCTTAGCGGCAGAGAAAGCTCCGCGAGAAGCAGTGTTAAACAATCTTGGAAGAACCATCGTTTGTTTGATGATGTTTCACTGTTGGACAAGTGAAAAGGAAAAGAGTAGGCACTGCGAGGGTTATAAGGTTTTCAGAGCGACGCTCGCCCGCGCGCCAGCATACCGGTCGGCGGAAGTCGCAAAATTTGAACCAGCCAATCACCGCGCTAGCTGGAGTTCCGGGCGCGAACACCAATATCATTGGGCGCCAGAGTGTTACCCGCACTGCGCGCGTGCGCTTCGCTCGGCCCAATAGCTGCAAATGCCTTTCGACTGCAAAAGTGCTAATAGTCTCTAATGAAGTGATCCAGTCTCTGATAATCTCTATACAGTGATTCAATCCCCAATACACTAATACTATAGCTACGATCATGTATCATTCAATTTCTAACTCTTCTACCTGTCCCATACGCTGGCCCACCGATGATATCTAGCTATTCAAGGACAAGACAGAATCACACAGTTTATCAACATATGAAACATGAAACATGGGCACATCAACACGTCAAAATTAAAAATGAACTGAAATATGGAAACCTTAATATATGTTTCACAACTTTCTCTTCATTAAATTCCTGTTCATTAATTCCTCTTCATTGATTTTCTTTCTCTTTCATGGATTCCTGTTCAGTTATACTCCTGCTTCACTTCGTGCTTGGGCATTTGGGCCATCTGCGTGAACCGTGACTTGGATAGACTGCACACCTGCTTCATATCCTCAAAACTCCTCTTCATCACCACCACCGAACCCTTTGGGGCCTTTTCGGCCCGTTTCCCGCACATCTCCGCCGTGCACTCCAAACACAACCGTACGTTATCGAACTGGTTGAGTTGATGAAACAACGCATTAAACTTGGTGGCCTTCTTCGTTTTCTTGTCCTCTTTTTCCTTCTCTGGTGCCTTTGCTACTTCCACCTCCGGAGTCTTTTCTTCCAATCCTTGTAGTCTCTTGGATTGCCTTCTCTTACCTCTTTTGGGTTTGTTTTCGGTATCTTCTTCTGAAGACTTTCTCTTTGCATTGCCGATTAGTGTTTCAAACTCATCACTGTGTGTGACGATTTCCTCACTCAATGCCTCAAGAGCCTCTGCACTTTTCAGATCCGACATGGCCTGTGCAACATTCAACTTGCGCTCCGTGCTCTGCGCTGTATATGGCGAAGGTTCTGGGGTTAACAATTTGCTGATGGCATGGCGATTTTCCTCTTTTCTGGCCCGTCCAAGTGGCCACTTGCCAAACCGATGGTTGCGGTTGTTGATGTTGCAATACTGGTATGAAACTGCCATGCGACAGATATCACACAAGTTATCGTCGTCTTCTTCGTCCATTAAAGCTTTGTCATGGAGCTCGAGCTTCTCGAGCCGCTCGCTGGAAAAATACCCCACATAGCTCTCCTGCTTGGAGATGAACATCTCGTAGCTGCGGATACACTTGGCCACCAACTCTAGTCTATGTTGCCATAGTTCAACAGTCTCATTTAAAAAGCTGGTCAATACGTTCTCAAGAAGATTGTAATGGTCAAACACATTTTCCTTCCTGATTTTGCGGTAGTCGCTTATGGCTCTTTCGCCATGGTCGAGCCACGAATCCATGGTGAAGTTGACGGCCTCGTTGAAATTGAACCCGCTGTTGAACCCAGCATGGTATACGCGTGGGAACGTAATCACAAACTCGTTTGCCTGTTGGTCTGCATATGTGCATGGAATGTTGATCTGGGCGAGTTTTGAAGGCGAGATCAACGTCACCAACTGATGCAAGAGATCAGGCTGTCTTTGAAAAAGATCAGGAGCAAGCGACCTCATGTGCTCTTCGAACTGGTCTGCATATGCGCTCGGGATGCCATACCATTTCTTGGTGTTTCCAAAATGGCAGTAGTTCGCCGAAAGGGTATAGTGGTCCTCCACGTGCCAGCAAAAGGTCGATAGGAGCGAGCCAACGTAGATCCAGGGCACCGTCATACCGGAGATTTCCGTCTTGATATTATTGAGGAGAGATCCTTTGGCAAAAGGAAGTCGTGTGAGATTCCATGGGTGTTTGGCATAGTAGTCATTGAGATGGGCTGACATTTCATCGGTAGCAGGAGTAGTCACTGTAGGAAAACCCGTGATCTCGCCCGGCTTGGAGTTATGAATATCGGCACCATACTTGACTTTGATTTCTGAGTTCTCCTCCTCCACCAAGTTCCAGAAGATCCGTTCGATGTCGTCGATACTCATCTGCTGGCAGTTACCGTATCTAGAGAAGAATTCCAGCTCGAACCTCCGACAGTAATCGACAAACTCGAAGAGAGTATACTTGACTTCAGCATTCTCCTCGAAGCCATATTCCCCCGTACCGATGATACATTTCTCACAGTACCATGCTCCATTGGGGATCTCCAGAAGTGGAGGCAGAAGACACCTCATATGGTAGGGTTCGTCACAGTTATCACATAGAAGGGTTGTTGTAGGCGAATTGTTCTTCAAGCAAATCACACAGCTATCATCGGACTTCTCCATGTTTCGGGAAGGGAAGTCGAAGTTCCCCCGGGAAAGAACATGATCTGCATACAGCAGCAAGTGTTTTCTGTAGACATCAACCAAAAACAGGTCAGAAGAGTCGAAACCAAAGATCTTATTTAGGTGTCTGATCAGTTTGAAAGACGGACTTTTGACCAGGGCTCCACAAGTATTGGACACCGCTATATAAAGGTCGTAGTAATGGATGTTACGGTGTTTGCAAATAAAAAACTCGGGGAGTTTGGGGAGTTTGGCCATGACCAAGTAGCGGTTCAAGTTATCGATGAAGAAGCGTCGGCTGCGAGAAGTGATGCCCAAGTCACTGAGTTTCTGGATGCGTGTGTGGAAGGTAAAAGTGGAGGCAAGCGAAAATGGAGGCTTCCATTCGGGAGGAGGGGCGATTTTGAGCAAGCCATAGTCCCGGCCAAGCGCCAAGATCTTCTCCTGCGAAAGGTAGGCTATGGGGTCGGCAAACTCCTCCATGGACGGATGTAGCACGGGGCAGGGAATGGGCATGATTTATAGGAATATATTTGTGATTGTACCAAAGAAGAAACGGTAATGAAACCCGGTCTAGGCTGCAAATGTATGGGGCTATGGGGCTATGGAGGCTATGGAGGCTGAAGAACAACTTGGGGTGGGTATGAGGGTATGGGGGTGGCTTGAGACGCAAAAAGACGCTGGAAAAACAAAAGGAGGTGGTTTGAAAGTCAACAAAATACGCAGAAGACCAAATGGATAAAGTTGTTCTAGGAAGGATCGGGCCGAGTTCGGAGCTAATGATGAGGAGTAGGTAGCAATCTGGTGAAGGGTTCGATCAGATGGGGGAGGCACTGGTGCGCACCATATGCATTGTTCGTGGCATAAGCCTTAAATCAGGCGAGAAATGAGCGAGCGATAGAAATGAGCGAGCAATAGAAATGAGCGAGCGATAGAAAAGACCCAGCGAACAGAGAGTATTGACTTGGAGAAATGGTATAATCACATAAATGAAAAAGTACATAAATGAAAAAGTACATAGATGAAAAAGTGTAAAAGTAGAAAGTAGAAAAAAAAGTGTAAAAGTAGAAAGTAGAAAAAAAAGTGTATAGGGATATTTGGTGTGGTGCTTAGTGGTGCTCAAATACTCAGTGATACAACTCCAAAAGTGTTGAGAAACAAAAGTGTTGAGAAACAAAAGTGTTGAGAAACAAAAGTGTTGAGAATCAAGAATACTCGAAAAAACCGTGGCTTTAGATGAAGGTATAAAAAAGAGATCAAGTTGCGCGCAAAGTGTAAAACTCAATGTTGAATCATGAGAATATAAACTGCGTCATATGGTCTGGTATTTGGTGTAATCTGGGTATAACCCATACTAATCAATTAAGAGTCATCAATTAAGAGTCATCAATTAAGAAGTCATCAATCAAGAAGTCAACAATCAAGAGTCATCAATTAAGATACTCAGTCTAAGGTCTATTACTACTGTAGCATAAGTATACCTCTTCATCAAATAAAAATACTCTAGACTCCATACCACTCTGTTCTAGTCTATATCAATCGTCAGTCGTCAGTCGTCAGTCAGTCTATAAAGCCAGACTAGTCGGTATATCAGTATATCAGTGTATAGTCAGTCAGTGTATATCAGTGTATAGTATAGTCAGTGTATATCAGTCTATATCAGTCTATATAGTCAGTCAATCTATATAGTCAGTCAGTCTATATATTCAGTCAGTGTATATAGTCAGTCAGTCTATATCAGTCTATCAGTCTATATAGTCAGTCAGTGTATATCAGTGTATAGTCAGTCAGTCTACAATAATCAATCCTTATATAGTCAGTCCAATAGCCAGTCTATATCAGTATATCAGTATATCAGTATATCAGTCTATCAGTGTATATAGTCTATCAGTATATCAGTATATCAGGAATAATCCTAGGACCACTGAATTGAAAATCTATTGTTAGTAGATTCTACTATTGAGGTCCCACTTAAGTTCTAACATATAAGTGAGTCAGTAAATTAGTGGTCTATAATCTTCTACAATATACTAGGTCTAATATAGTCAGTCGTCAGTCGTCAGTCAGTAATATCATCAGTAGTATATTCAAAAATATAGTCAGTAGTATATTCAAAAATATAGTCAGTGGGGATAGATACAGAGCTGGTGGATCACCATAGGATTGAGAAATACCGTGGATTAGTACTGAGTGAGTAGACCAGGTTCAATCATACCATGCTCTAAATTAGACTGAATTGGTCCTCCATACACTACTACACTACACTGTTGACTCTAGATTAATCAGGATTTGGACTGGGCCCTTTACATTGGACAAGCTGTATTCTACTCTCTACTATACTAGAGGAGGTACATTAGAAGTACCATCACATACAATACATGGATCTACATTGTCCATACATATTTCTACTCCTATGACTGTACTACAGTACTCTACAGTACTCTACTACAGTACAGTACTCTACTACAGTACAGTACTCTACTACAGTACAGTACTCTACAGTACTGTACAGTACTACGATACCAAGAGTAGGTTTGCCAGTGACCTCAGTGTATACTATGGAATCACTTCCTTTTTCAACTACTGTTCTGTGATGATATATCTGATCATGGTCTATAGGTACATTCTTAGTATGGCCACTACTATACACTACTATATATAGTATAGGTATAGGGATATAGGTAGTATCAGAGATAGGGAGTGTATATGATTGATAATGAGTTGGAATATAAGAAAAGACCGAATTTTATACATAGAACAACCCAGACCGGCTTCGTGACTTGACTTGTATTGAATCTAGTCCTTCGACTACTTGTCCACCGGCTTGTATGCAGTCCGCTGTCATGTACCTCCAAGTTCAATTCTATTCTTGTTAATTCTTAGTAGTACATTAAGAGTGTTAATTAACTGATCCATGATTCATCACTCTATGCTTATTAGTGTTTGTATTAGTATCTGTATTTTAGTCTTTGGCTCCAGTTCATCTAAGTACTACTCTGACCTGTAGTACTATTGTACTAGCCATATTATACTACATTGATACTAAACTAGTACTAAACTAGTACTAAAGGGTTTTTGCATCTTTTTATAGTAAAGCCAAAGTAGAAGGCCAAATAAGGATCAGTATAGTACTTACAGTGTTGTACCAGTGTTGTACCAGTGTTGTACCAGTGTTGTATATAGTATGGTTAGTGTACTCTTTAGTGTACCTTCTCCATGTTTAATAGTGAACAGAGATACTACTCCCTATACTCTCTTACTCTATACACTAAACTATGATATACACTACTCTCTATACTCTCTATACACTATACTCTATACACTATACTATACACTACTCTCTATACACTATACTATGCTATACTGTGCTGTACTACACCATATTTCTAAATAATGATAGGGTGTATAATTGAAGTGGTACTAGTCAATTCTAGAGTATATACACCACTGGTCGAAGCTCTAATGACTTCTGTTCAGATTATAGTCTTTTGTAATCTAATGGATAGAGTTATATATATTTGATTATATATCTGATAAAGACGGGAAGTAGTAAAGAGACTCTGAGGTATTAAATAGAGTATAGAATCAAAACTACACATGATTAATTTGAAATGGATTGGCAAGTATAGAATGAATAATTAAATTGTAATAGTTTTGCAATTGTTCATTTTCGGCTTAGTGTAGTGTAGTGTAGTGTAGTGTAGTGTAGTGTAGTGTAGTGTAGTGTAGTGTAGTATAGTATAGTATAATATAGTATAGTATAGTATGGTATAGCGTAGTATAGTCTAGTATAGTCTAGTATAGTCTAGTCTAGTATAGTCTAGTCTAGTGTAGTGTAGTGTAGTACAGTATAGTATGTATGGTATAGTACAGTATAGTATGTATGGTATAGTATAGTATAGTCTAGTGTAGTATAGTATAGTATAGTATAGTGTAGTATAGTCTAGTATGGTATAGCGTAGTCTAGTATAATATAATATAGTATAGTATGGTATAGTATAGAAGAATACTATGGGACTGCAAATGGGTGCGAAGAGCGAGGAAGGAGAGTGCGAGAAGCGTCGAGATCCACTTCTGATTTCACCCACCTTAAATCCGCACCCTCCCTTTTCCTCTCCCCACTTCTTCACCACTTTTCTTCCTCCATCCACTCTTTCCTTTTTCTATAGATATTGCACAAAATCATAATGGTAAAAGACGGTTTCACTTTGACGGTGCTTGGTGCAGGAGTCATGGGTACGGCCTTCACGTCTGCCATTCTCAACTCCAATGTGTCTCCTTCT
The DNA here is from genome assembly GCA_002374635.1 of Metschnikowia sp. 04-218.3. NCBI lineage: Eukaryota > Fungi > Ascomycota > Pichiomycetes > Serinales > Metschnikowiaceae > Metschnikowia > Metschnikowia sp. 04-218.3. The sequence continues at coordinate 137,503 of NLAC01002036.1, forward strand.
CCTGCTAAAGTGTACTTATGTGTGAGTAGTGATAAGCGGGTGGTTGCATTGAAGGAGACTTACCCTCAGGATTTTGTGGAGGTTGTATATGAGAATGCGGAAAAAAACCGTGCTGTGAGCGAGGCTGATATCATTATCTTGGGTTGCAAGCCCTACAACTATGACGTGGTGTATGACCAGGTGAAGGAGTCTTTGGGCCACCAGCCATTGCTCCTTTCGCTTTTGGCCGGTACTACCATCGACCAGTTATCGGTGTTCACGCCTAATGTGGCCAGGGTCATGACCAATACGCCTGCTAGATATGGCTGTGGTATGGCCACTGTGGCTTTCTCCACCAATGCTGATGCTGCACAAAAGGATGTGGTGTTGAAGCTTTCGGATACCCTTGGAACGGCCATGGAGATCCCCGAGAAAAACATGGATGCAGCCACGGCGCTTGTGGGCTCGGGCCCGGCCTTCTGTTTGCTTATGATGGAGGCCTTGTATGATGGAGGAGTCCGAATGGGTCTTCCACATGATGTGGCCAAAACGGCTGCTGCCAAGGTTATGGAGGGCACGGCCAAAATGGCCTTGGAGACCAATGACCATCCTGCTGTCTTGAAGAGCAAGGTATGTACTCCAGGAGGAACCACCATTGGAGGCTTGTTGAAGTTGGAGGATGGTGGGGTGCGTGGGGTGATCTCCAGAGCAGTGGAGGAGGCTGCCACTATCTCTGCATCCTTCGCCAAGAAATGAGTCTCTACTGGGAACTGGTTAGATTCTACTTGATTAAAGAGGTGAGTCAATCAAGTGGATTTGATTGAATATAGAGGCATACCAGCTTAATTGACGAAGCTGCAACGTTCCAGTTTAAAAATGAAGCTGGCTTAGATGACTGAAGTGGACAATTGGTCTAGACAAGACAAGACATGATTATAATAGACTAGACTGTCATAGTGTCATAATTGTCACACTATAATATCATGACATACTGTCATCTCATTCATCCCTTTTGACAGAATTCACCCACTATTCAAGGTTGATGGTTCTTTGCTTTATCATTGCATAGAAGGTACTTGAATGATTATGGCGACTACCTCACTAGTATTCATACATTCATCAATTCATCAATTCATGTACTAATATTCAATATACTGTATTACTCAGAACAGACCATTAGACTTCTCTAAACGTGTATGATAAGCATATCACCCTAGAACTTGTTAATCATTCTGGACCAAGCAAACATGGTTCTAGGCCCTATTCACCATCTCTTATTCAATATTCAATGTTGACTGTATGCTGATAATGGTTGATTGGTGGACTGCAGAGGTTGACTGCAACTTATGGTTGCTCAATCACTATATACACAACCCTCATGGTCTCCAATGGGTATTTATATCCAAGCTTAGGTTCCAAATCAATTGGATTCATCTTTTTTAAAGAACTTTTCCTTGAACATTTCAATATGCTCGGGCGAGAATTCGATCCCTTCCTCCTGAAACTTGGCCCTCAACCGCCCAATTAAATCCCGGATATCTTTATGAGCGAACAACCGCATCATTCTTGAGAACGAAGGAGGCTGGTTAGGGGTGATCCCTTTTTCCGCCATAAGACTTTGGAGCTCAATTATCATCCCTTTGATATCGGGATTCTCGCTTATTTTGACCACGGCATCCATGACCTTGAATGCATCTTTGCCGTCATTTTCGGGGGTAGTGGAAGCAAAGCGAGGGAACTGAAGATTCAAATTTCCCAATTGGGAAGGAATGGTGGTAAGGTCACGATTATATACCATTCCCGTGCTTCTGGGAAGCCTTCTGGCAATACTGGCGAAGATAACTGATCTCATGGCGTGTCTAGAGAAGACAGGAGGAGGGTGGAAGTGAGGTACCATTGACCGCACCACACCAGTACACCAAAGCATCACCAAAAGCACCACCAAACCTTCATTTCAAGAACAAACGTCTTTAAGTATATAAGAAATAAGCTTATGTTTTAAAGATGTAGAGATTTAAAAACCTGTATATAAGAGTCACTGAAACAATAATGCAAAAGATTATTCTATTGTAGCAATAAATCTTTGAAATATTTTTGTTCCTGCACATAACGCCCCCAACCGTCGGTGCTGGGTCGCGCGCCCACCGCACTTTTCCACTCTCCATTTCTCAACATCCTCCTACTTCACTAAACAAACAACTCACCATCATGTCTCACGAAGGTCAAGAAGAATTATTGGACTACTCTGATTCAGAGGAAATCGCCGTCCAAACATCTACGGCCCCAGCTGAAGAAGCCTCGGCCTCCAAGGATGCCGACAAGAAAGGCTCCTATGTTGGAATCCATGCCACTGGTTTCAGGGACTTTCTCTTGAAGCCTGAATTGTTGAGAGCCATTGGTGACTGTGGTTTTGAACATCCTTCTGAAGGTTCGTATCTTGTTTAACGAGCTTGTTTTGAAGAAGGTCTACGGTCTCAAAGTGTGTTGTTATTGAAACTGCACTAGTCATGTCAACATTTGATATTTGACGCTTTGACAGCCATTTGCCACTGTGAAAGCTGGATTTACCCGCCAACTCCTTAAAAAGAGAGGCGGAAAAAAGCGGAAAATAAAATAAAAATGGCTTATTTGCTTCAATCGCCTTGCTTTATTACTACCTATTATGCCATTGGCACATCCCGGGTACCTTCTTCAAACGCTCTTACATTTTCATCCACAAACTAACATTTAGTCCAACAGGTTTGTATCCCTCAATCCATCTTGGGTACTGACGTTTTGTGTCAAGCCAAGTCCGGTTTGGGTAAAACCGCTGTTTTCGTGTTGTCTACTTTGCAACAATTAGACCCTGTTCCTGGTGAGATCTCCACCTTGGTCATCTGTCACACCAGAGAATTGGCCTACCAGATCCGCAATGAGTACGCCCGTTTCTCTAAGTACATGCCCGATGTCAAGACAGACGTGTTCTATGGTGGAACCCCCATTGCTAGAGACTTGGAGAAGTTGAAGAACAAGGATACTTGCCCCCACATTGTTGTTGCCACTCCAGGTAGATTGCACGCGCTTGTGGCTGAAAAGGGTATTCGTTTAAACAACATCAAGTCGTTTGTCATTGACGAGTGTGACAAGGTGTTGGAGTCCTTGGACATGAGAAGAGATGTGCAGGACATCTTCAGAAATACTCCCCACCAGAAGCAAGTGATGATGTTCTCAGCCACCTTGTCGCAGGAGATCCGTCCAGTGTGCAAGAAGTTCATGCAGTCGCCTTTGGAGATCTACGTGGACGACGAGGCCAAGTTGACGTTGCACGGTTTGCAACAATACTACCTCAAGTTGGGGGAGAGCGAGAAGAACAGAAAGTTGTCTGACTTGTTGGACTCGTTGGAGTTCAACCAGGTGATTATCTTCGTCAAGTCCACCCACAGAGCCGAGGAGTTGAACAAGTTGTTGTGCTCGTGCAACTTCCCTTCCATTGCCGTGCACTCGGGCTTGAAGCAAGAGGAGAGAATCGCCAGATACAAGTCGTTCAAGGAGTTCAACAAGCGGATCTGTGTGTCTACCGATGTGTTCGGAAGAGGCATTGATATTGAGAGAATCAACTTGGCCATCAACTACGACTTGCCCAACGAGGCCGATCAATACTTGCACAGAGTGGGAAGAGCAGGTAGATTCGGAACCAAGGGGTTGGCCATCTCCTTCGTGGCCTCTAAGGAGGACGAGGAGGTGTTGGAGAAGATCCAGTCCCGGTTTGACGTCAAAGTCACCGAGTTCCCCGAGGAAGGTGTCGACCCATCTACCTACATGAACACTTAGTGGAATAACCCCGCAGGAAAACGAGGAGCGACCAGCGCCTTGATGTATATGTAAAAATAAATGAATATTTTATTGCATGCCTGTAGATCTATCTATATTGTTTGCAGATGGAGTCGATCATGGCGTAGACCTCATGGATCTGTGTCTTGGGCACGGGAAACCACTCGTTATGCACATTATACTCGACCTCATTTGTTTGAAACGAAAAGAGTTTCAGCAACGAAAGCCCCGAATGGGAAGGAGCTTTAGGTTTGGACTTTTCCACGCATCCAGTGCAATGGATTTCGCCTCGGCCAAACTTCAGCTTTAAAAGCCCATGGATATCGCGTTCGCAGCGAAGAACGTCGCGAGGCACATAGAAGCCCGAATCGTTTTCCAGAAACGTCAGTAATAAACAGGGTTTTGGGGACCGAGTGTTCAAGGACAATTTTTTGAAAAATGTGATGAAAGATGTCGGTTTTCGAAAGTCATGTGAGTTGGGGTAGAGACATTGCAACTCATGCTTGCATTTGGATTCCCACTGCAGGATGCGAATGGCCGGGGTCTTGGTAGTCATGCCCACTTTGATAAGGAGCACCTTAGACTTGGGTACATTCAAGTCCACCCACTTATCGTTATTCTTCTCTATATTGATAAGGTTGCGGGTCTTGATGGATGCCGACTTGTTGTGGAGAAACGACAGGAGTGTATATACATAGATGAAGCCTGGGGACTGGGCCGAGTGGTTTGTGGGAGTGGGAGGGGGAGTGAAGGAATTCTTTTGAGGAGACCGTTGTTTCTGTGGACTAGAAGATCTAGATTGATTTGGGCTTTTGGAGTAGAAGCCGTTTTTTTGGGGGGATATTTTTTGGGTGTTGTTTTGGGGTATTTTTTGGGTGTTGTTTTGGGGTATTTTTTGGGTGTTGTTTTGCCATGTTTTCTGAGGACTGTTTTGGGGTGTTTTCTGAACCGTCTTAGACGGAGACGCCAGAGAAGCTTTTGAAGATCGAGAAGCCTGTGAAATATGATAATTGCACCACAGCCCATCGGAAACCTTCTTAAGGCATCTTTGACCTTTGAGTGTCACACCTAAACACTGTTGGGTGGCCATGGAGCGAGAGAGTGAGAGCGAGAGTGAGAGCGAGTGAGAGAGCGAGAGTGAGAGAACGCGAGGAACGCGAGAATGGAGCACATCAACGAATCGTATAAAACTATGCTTTAGGTGCGCGTCGTCTGGATCTAAGCCTCATGCATTCGATGGAGAATGAGAAGATAGAGATAGAGATAGAGATGGAGATGGAAAAAATGGGAAAGAAAAAATGGAAAGAAAGGAATGGAAAGAAATGGAATTGGAAAAAATGGAATTGGAAAGAAAAGGAATTGGAGGTATTTATTTCAATTCACAATGGAATCTAATCACTAAATTGTACTTTAGTTGTACTTTAGTTGTACTTTAGTTGTACTTTAGTTGCACTTTAGTCTCCATTGTGAAACCTATTCTTGTCTGGTGATTTGCTTTTTTCCACGTTTGTTGTGCTGGTTTTAGTGCATATAATGTGACAATGGGTGCGAAATAAGACCTCATAATTGAGGGTACATACAAGAATAAGACACTCTCTCATAAACCCCTTTCTAGCTAGTACTTTGGATGATTGTTAAATAACTGTTAACTTACGTATTTATATTTCCTATACTTTCAGATCTTGTTTATCCATTCAGATCTTGTTTATCATTTCAGATCTTGTTTATCCAGTCAGATCTTATACACTACTGGTTGACTAGGAGAGATGGGTACACACCTCACATGAGTATACATGATCCAGATAAAACAAGAGGTCCAGAATAAGCTTTCAACAAGGAATTTACGGAATAAGACCTTGAGGCGGAATCTACGGAAATATTCCAAAGATTTACCGTGGAATTTGTTTGAGGACTTTTCAAGGAAAAAGCTCCTGAAATGATTATCTATGAAGGACGTCTAACACATGTTTGAGCACTAATATTCCAGTATAGTTGATATATATTTATAGTAGATACTTTTTACTAGATACTTTTTACTAGATACTTTTTAGTAGATAATTTTTAGTAGATGTTTTATAATATACATTTTCAATAGACAAGCAGAATATAAATAACTGAGAAGAGTATTGAAATTCCGCACTTATTAGAGTTCCTGATGTCCATCGATACATGTGCCGGATTACTGCGTGTTATCGTATCGCGCAACAGTACACTCACTGAACACTCACTGAACACTCACTGAACACTCACTGAACACTCTAGACTAACGACTACTTCTGCACGACCCTGTTAATGATGATATAGAAATTCCAGAAATATCGTTTTAATTTTCAATGGCTGTGGATACCCATATCTCTGTCTTTGTCTATCTCTACCTGTCTCTACCTGTCTCTATCTCTATCTACCTCTACCTGTCTCTATCCATCTCTATATTAAATAATGTGGTTAGCATAGTATAGAGTATTCAATCGTATATTGCCCAAAACGTTTTTCCAGAACCAAGTGAACAAAAGTCTAGACCAATTCATATTCTATTTCGACCTGAATTCTTTGCTGGTGGAGAGTGTTCTAGATCTACTGGTGTGGTTTATAATACTAGTACTAGTATATGTTGCGCGTTAACATAAACACTTTCGGAATCTGCCATGTGCGTCTCATTGGCCAACAATAACTCCTTTAAGTATGGAACTTCACTGTTCATCTTTTTGCTTGTATTAGTGCTTCTTTTATCTAAATACTGGGAATCCTTATTCCTAGCCACAAGCTGAGAAGTTTTGATCATCTTCCAAAAAAGACAGGAAACCTTCCCGTCTTATATAACCAGCAGATAGACCTGGATCCACGGAACGGCTTTCCGTCGGAACTCTTCCTCCGGCGGCTCTGATTAAATCCCTCATGCATGATTTCAATCAGACTCCTGTCATTGGCCTCTGATACCTCTTTCATCGGAGTTATCACCGGACATTCCTCAAACCCCCGTTCGTGCATGTTTTTACACCAAGGGCTTCCTTTCGGAGATCTCTTATTGGATATTCCCTTCGTATCTTGTTTCAGATCCTCGACCCCTTTCGTTTCAGCTTCGCCGGTGTCCGCTTTATATCCAGGAGTGGCTCTTGGGTGACAATTTCATCTGCACCTCCTGCATATTAGACTTGGGAGGTGCATCTGGACCAGTTTACTATGCAGTACGCATAAGACGTGCGAGTCTCATACGTTCAATAGTGAGCCGCACCACATGAACAACAATAGATTCTAATGCAACGTCCCAAATTATCTGATGTCCTAAAATAAGAATTATATTCTATTTCCAATGACTGATATTATTCCATTTCATTCTACTTGATATTATATTGATTATGATTGGTTATGAACACCGGTACAGAATTCCGCATACTTTCTCACTCGCATACTTTCTCACTCGCATTCAAATGCCTTAAGTAATAATAGGATACTGATGAAAATCAGCCAAGAAATATTAACATTGGAGAAAAAGGAATTCGTTAAGCCATGATAAAATTCAATTCTTTTAAAATAATCTAATAATTCATATATATGTTGCCCAAAGGGCGTAAATAAAAATTGTCGAACAACTTCTTTTTATACTATAAAGAATCCTAGAGTTTTTTTTATAAATAGTTATATGGATTCCAACCACCATAAAAGATATTTAAATGATTTATTCGTCTTTTCTTTGTTGACATTTTCATTTTCGTAATTCCACTTCACAAGTAATAATAACCCCAAAAGATATTTTAAACTCTTAATTTAGTCAAATTTTAAGGTTATATACTATTTTAAGTACCATTTGAATACCACGATCTTTCATAAAATATTTCTCATATATCGTTTATTTACTTATTTTTTCTTTATATCATTCATTTATATATTTATTACTTTAGATGACTGCAGTCGAAAAAACACATGAATTTAAAAAAGTGATTGTATAATTTTATTTCAAAAAAAAAAAAAGACCATACATATAAATCACCCTAAGAAATTCTAGTGGCAGTCTCTGAATTGTAGTGGCAGTCTCTCATTGTAGTTCTACCGTTGAGTGGTTCCTATACATGAGAGACTGATATAGAGTGTAGTGCGCACTAGCAAGGTGATATAGAGGTAGTGCGCACTAGCAAGGTGATATAGAGGTAGTGCGCACTAGCAAGGTGATACAAAGTAAGCCATGGAGAACACCACTACATTCAGACTCTGAACCCAGTTTGGTGGTTTATGGGTACTTACCTAAAATGGCTAATATATTGTTTTTCCTTATATCAATTCTACAGTACTAATCCTTATAAAAATTAATACATCAACTAGTTGTCAAATGGTTGAGTACCTTGAGACACTGTATGAGTGGATGAGTACCTTGAGACACTGGGTGTGGATGAGCACCTTGAGAGAGTGTATGAGTGGATGAGTTAGTGCGCACCACAGTTGCTCAGCAGTGCGAGGCTCTTAGATTGGTCGCAACAATTCCGTCAGAGCAGCTAGTTAAAAAAAAAAAAAAAAAAAAAAAAAAAACTGGATAGTATAGTATAAGCCAAATATTGCTTTGAAAAAGCTTTTATGACTTTACTTTATCCTATCGTTTTCTGTTCTTCCCATGACTTCCATGACTTCCATGACTTCCATGACTTTCTCGCGGTGGACCCATACCCTCGCAGTGTCCTAGTGGTCACAAAATATAGCTCTTTTCGAGCTTTTTTTTTTATAGGATATCTAAGAGCTGGATAGATATAAAAGAAGCAGTAGTACAATACATACACTACTAGCTAGTTGAAGAAAAAAGAATAAAGAATAAAGAAACCCTTTCAAATGTCAATTGGGAAATGCTCAAATACCAATACTAAGGGCTCTACTGGTGTATTCGCGGTGTTGGTCCATTACTGCAAAGTGCATTTGGCACTTCCACTACCTAAATAGGTAATGTGGAAATTTCTGGTTTGGCTACTTTGAAAGGAATTGACCCTACTTATATACGCCAAAAGATATAGGTGGATTACGTAATCATTCTATTATATAGAATAGTACAAATATAGAATAGTACAAAATAGGAATAGTACAAATATGGTAATAGTACAAAGTGTGGTATATAGAAAGTGTGGTAACTCATGTATAGAGCATGGTTTGCGAATTCGCACTCACAGACATGTAAGGCTCGAAAATTCGATCCCATTGAAATCACACCTTAATTAAACACGCATATAATTTCAGTGCCCTTTTAAAAATCCAAAAACACCCATCAACATTGGAATCTTCTTCACCTCTACAAGAACCATCCCAAAACACGGAATAAGCATTTTCACCCCTTTTCAAAAAAACCATTCTATTATATCTTCTATTTGACTGCATTGGTTTGACGCACCACCTGATTTCCTACTGCAGCGCTTTTACCGCTTGTACATTCTCACGTGCATTGAGGATTCGCATATAAATAGGCTGCAACATCGTCCACTTCTTGCCCCATACAAATAATGCCTCATTTCGATACCCTTCAATTACACGCGGGCCAGGAAGGCCCTCTGCCCAATGGTGCACGGGCTCCTCCCATTTATGCCACCACATCTTATCTCTTCGACAATAGTAAGCATGGAGCTCAATTGTTTGGCCTTGAGGCCAAAGGCTACATCTACTCCCGCATCATGAACCCCACCAACGATGTATTTGAAAAGCGGATGGCTGCTTTAGAAGGCGGAGTGAGAGCATTGGCCGTGGCATCGGGTCAGGCGGCTCAGTTCTTGGCCATTGGCGGCTTGGCCCATGCGGGCGACAATATCATCTCCACCTCGTACTTGTATGGGGGAACTTATAACCAGTTCAAGGTTGCCTTCAAGAGATTCGGTATAGAGGCTCGGTTTGTGGAGGGCGACAGCGCCGACGGCTTTGCCAAGCTCATTGACGAAAAGACAAAGGCCATCTATATCGAGTCTGTGGGAAACCCCAAGTACAATGTACCAGACTTCGAGAAGATCCTGGACATTGCCCATTCCCATGGAATCGCCGTGGTCGTGGATAATACCTTTGGTGCAGGAGGGTACCTCGTGAACCCCATCAAACATGGTGCAGATATTGTGGTGCACTCGGCCACCAAGTGGATCGGAGGCCATGGAAACACCATTGCTGGAGTGATTGTGGACTCTGGAAAGTTTCCTTGGGCAAAGTACCCTCAGAGATACCCCCAGTTCTCCGAGCCTTCCGAGGGGTACCATGGGCTCGTGTTGAATGAGGCATTGGGAGACCAGGCCTTCATTGGACACTTGCGAATCGAGTTGTTGAGAGACTTTGGCCCTGCTCTCAACCCATTCGGAGCGTTCCTCTTGATCCAGGGCTTGGAGACCTTATCGTTACGAGTGGAGCGCCAATCGTACAATGCGATGAAGTTTGCTGAGTACTTGGAGAAGTCGCCGTACGTGGAGTGGGTGTCGTATGTAGGCTTACCTTCGCATGAGTCGCATGAGTTGGCTAAGAAATACTTCAACCACAAGACGCAGTTCGGAGGGGTTTTATCGTTTGGCGTCAGGCCTTTGCAGGAGAAACAAGACGACCCCTTCAAAGAGGCAGCAGCACAATTTGTGGATAACTTGGAGTTGGCGTCCAACCTCGCCAATGTGGGCGACTCCAAGACTCTTGTGATTGCACCTTATTACACGACGCATCAACAATTATCGGAAGACGAGAAGTTGGCGTCGGGAGTCACCAAGGACTTGATCAGATTGTCTATTGGAACAGAACATATAGACGATATAATTGCCGATGTGGAAAACTCCTTCAAGAAGCTTTATGGATGATCAATAAGACAGGCTTTTGCGTCAACAGCTTACGATCTAGCAACATTGCTAGCTATGTCCATCAGTGGATCAGTTGACCATATACAACACACCCAAGAATATGCCAAGCAAGAATTCAACTATCATCAACGTAGACCCAAGTCCAGAGGTAAGCGTCACGTCATACAGGTGGGCAGCGTTGTTGAGCTCACTCAAATAAATCGTCTCTATAGTATAAGTGGAGAAGGTGATTGCTTCACAGAACACTAGGAATGACAACGTACCTATTTTGACCCAAACAGAAGGTTTCCTCTTGGTGGAGAGAATAAACATCAAAGATCCAGAAAACACAACCATACACGAGGCATGGGCCACTTTTAAAGGCCACACAAAATTGCCGAGTTTAATGGAGAGTGCAGCCTTGTGCACGAGCTCAAGTTTGGAGATATCAAGTGTGGATGTTTCAGCACTAAGGTATGTACTCTCCACGATCTCCTTATAGATTTTATCAATGTCATGGACAGTGGACCTGAAAGTGGCAGCAAAATTGGTACCAAACTGAATAGGATTCTCCATGCGACCAGCCACTCCAATCTGGACCCCAAGGTCAGTCACAATACCGGAGATCACATCCATTCCTCGGCCCGAATAGCATGTAGTAGATGCAGTCATGGGAATATCTCTGCACCAACTGGAGTAGTCAAAGCTATATGCACTATTGGAGATGAACTCGATATTGGGATCATAGTCTTTACGGGAGAAGCCCCGGAGATCCGTAGCAAAATACGAGATCACCTTTAAGAACTCATCGAAGAAGTCGATCCAAGTGACATGTGACAGTTTCTCCAAGTAGAGCCGGAAATGGGGGAACCATAGAGATGCCTCGTCCAACCATGGAATAAAACAGAGCATGGATGCCATGCATACTAGAGCCCATACGCTCCATATCCAAATCACCCAGAATGAGATCATATATGATTCCGTATTTTTGGTAAGCGTAAGCTTCTTTTTTGGGTGCAGTCGAATTCTATGCAACATTCCACCAAGCCATGCTTGATTGGTCCACTTGAATAGACTCTTTGCTGGCTCTGCATGTTCCACTGTATGGCCTGATGCATTATCCAATAAACACTCTTCTTTCTGTTGAGAATCTTGTACTGACACATGCTTAGTATGGACGTCAAGAGTGGAATTGGCCGTTTCCTCATTGTAGGTATTAGTCTTTGGCTTCATTATGGGAGTAACAAAGCTAATTTCAGGCTTTGTCTTGAGCACGAATTCTTGGGGTTCTTTTGGTTTCAAGTTAATGGGTTCTTTTGGTTTTGATTTCATGGGTTCTTTTGATTTTGACTCAATAGATTCTTTTGATTTCAACTCAATAGATTCTTTTGCTTTTAGAAATTCAAAAGCCCCTTGACATTTCTTGGGTAATCGAAGAATAGATCCATTAGAGTTCAGTCGAGGTCTTAGGATTTCACTTGCTTCTGTCTTATGACCAATTCGAATGGTCTTGAACTTCTCCGACATAATCGAACTACTATCAGCAGCAGACCCAGGATTACCCTTGACTTGGACTTTAGTAGTGTCTTGAATGTCTTGATCATGAGCCATTTGTCCATAACTGGTTCTAGCTCCCTTCACCTTTTCATCATCTCCATTATCATCGGAACTATCTCCACTAGCATTTGCTTCGGCTGCAAAATTGAAGTTGCAGAAATCGGCTGGTTTGAATGTAAGGTACTTTTTGTTCTTGGCCGGCCCTGAGTGTAACGAGATGGAGTCGGTATCCGATAACATAACGCTTTGAGTCTGAACAAAGAGGAGTTTATGAGGTTATGTTTGTGAGGGTTACCAAGAGACTTCCACAAGCACCTCACAAATGCGCGGTCAATTGCCGCAAATCTCCAGGTTTTTTTTTTGAGTCCATATCTTATCACTGCACTATAATTCGACAATTCGGACCATAATTCTGACCATAATTCTGACCATAATTCTGAAGATTCTCTATCTTGATCCATTTATTCCCTATATCCGGTTGACGAAATTATTCTGGTCCAAGTATTGTATCTCGTCCTCATTCAACAATGAAATGTTATCACTTGTAGTAGTGACTTGTGTTTTCGAAGTAGCAGGGGAATCTGCGTCGAGAATTTGTCTTGTTCTTCCCGAATTCAGTCTCTTTGCCGAGTTCAATGACGCGCCTCGAGATAAGCTCTCGGGCGGATGTTTTCCAAATTTATGGGGGTACTGGTGGCTTGCAAAAGGATGGTCTCCATAGAGCAAGTTGTGAGTATCTTCTATGGGCGCCGCGTAGATAGCATCCAATTCGTGGTTCTCGGTCCTGCGAGCTCGGGCTGATGCATTCTTGGTCATTTTGCGGCCTAGACGCCGTAGCTCCAATTCGCTTTCGGCCTGGTTCAATTTCCGAAGCATAGGGGTTGAGGAGTGATTCAAAGGGTCATATTGATCGGTGATGGAGCTCACATTGGATTCGGCAATGTCCTTGCTTGGTTGCGTCAGCTCATCATCGCTATCTCCTTGGCACATGAAGGGTCTGGGCAGATCATCTTGCTTGAAGCGAGTCTCGCGATCTCGATAAGCACGCCGAGAGTGGGAGCCTCCTCCCAAGGTCTCATCATCGTCAAATAGACGAGACGATCGTATCAGGTGCATGGTCTGTCTTCTTAGTCTATAAGGCTTGATGACATAAGTGCGATCTCTTCTTTGATGGGTCAAAGGTTCAACAAGAGCAAGAGCACGAGTGGAGTAAACGAGTTCACTTTCAGTTCTAGGCGGATTGGAACACCATACCGGAAGAATCCAGGAAAACGAACTGATCATCGACACGCAAAAAATCATCCAGAAAAGCACATTGAAGACCGTACCTATGCGCATGACAATGGCGAAATTGCCTAGCAGCTGGTGAATGTCCTTTCTCATTCTGTTCAAGTCGCTAGTGACCACCGAAGCAGCAATAACTATGGAAACCACCGCCTGCACTGCCACCAGCGCCACCACATGTAGATAAGTGTGTTGGAACTTGCCCAAGTCTTTGGAGGAGCCCCGGTTGCTGTAGACTATGAAACAGGAAACCAACAAGGCAGCCTGGGAAAGCGCTTGCGTATAGAAAAGGATCCTCATGCTATTGAAGCGGCGTTGTCTTTGGTTGACCAGCTTCAAGTACAGCGTTTCATTCGCTGGAGTCTTGGAATATTCAAGAATGAAATCGAAATTTGAATCCAGCAACATCTGACGGTAGTTGAAGAGATTAAAGGATTCGTAGGGGTAGCACTTGATGGATTTATTCAGCATGATGTAATCCTTCTCTCTGAAATCGGTGCTATACTCTATAGTGCACCAGCGAGTAAACGCAATGAGAAATGACTGTGGGGCATTGGACACCACCTCCTGAGTGTAGTCGGACAACATGATGATGGCAGAGTCCGAGAGACCCGGAGCTTGCGGGGCGTTTCTTGGCGAATCCAGTCCATTAGTGCTGGTATCTCTGAGCTCGGACTGAAGCGTCCGGTAGAGCCCTAGAGCCACGTCCACATGACCACAGCTGATCTGGGCCACATGGTCGATACGGGGATATTTCTGAAACACCGCCACAACAATGATGAGAGCGATAGTAAGGAAGGGCCCACCACATCGCAAGGAAAAGAGAAACTTTTGCGTTGAGGAAAGGTTCAGAAACGGCCGTTTCGCCAAGGCAAAAAATGAAGATATTATCATCTCAGCCAATAATCAATCCACAGACGTATCAATAAAGAGACTTCTTAAAGACGTATCAAGGAACAGACTTAAAGACTTATCAAGGAACAGACTAAACCGTTAAAAAGTCCAGAGACCAAGTAGACAAGTCCAGACAAGACAAAGTCTCTAAGACAAAAGACAAGATTGCCCAAGTCTAAGGGAATTATGTGCAAAGGCCAAGGATGGCAAAAAAAGAAGGAGTAGCAAAAAGTGGCGGGAAAGGTGCTATTTATAGGCGTGGAAGGCGATGAAGAGTGTAGAGGGGAAAGATGAGAAAAGGTAGACTTCGCAGTAGAAAAGGAGTGAAGTTCGCAGTTAAGGGCACTAAAAAACGCACTGGGTTCGCGCATGAAACGAAATTGGAACCGAATTGGAACCAAAGTGAACCGAAAAAAAAGGCTTATGTGCATACCTTAATAAATGTATTAAACGTCCATTTTCGATCCTTTCCTTTTATGAGTTTTTCAATTATAAGTATATAAGTGTATAAGTATATAAGTGTATAAGTGTATAAGTGTATAAGTGTATAAGTATATAAGTGTATAAGTATATAAGTATATAAGTATATAAGTATATAAGTATATAAGTATATAAGTATATAAGTATTTAATGTTTATATGAGTGAACAATTGAAGTGAAGATGTACCATAGAAATCTTTAGGGAATCCTGTATATCTATGGAGTGGAATGGGGAGAAAGAAGATGATCAGTGAATAGACATAAGTGACAAACAAACAGACAGACAGACAGAGGAGAAGAGACGAGATGAGAAGAGAAGAGACAGAAGAGAGGAGAAGAGAAGAGAAGAGAGGAGAGGAGAGGAGAAGAGAAGAGAAGAGAAGAAAAGAGATTGTTAAAAAGGGGAGTGAAAAAAAATAAATGCCTTGGTATTGTTCGTAATGTTCATTGTTGGATTTGTAATGAATGGTTTGTCTTGATTGTCTTTTTAGTCCTTTTGTCTTGATTGTCTTTTGTCTTTTAGTCCTTTTGTCTTTTGTCTTTTGTCTTTTAGTCCTTTAGTCTTTTGTCCTTAGTCTTTTTAGCCTTTTCTCTTGTTGGAATTTGTTGGAATTTCTTCTTGTTGAGTTGACTTGTTCGCAGGAATGACGCCAGGCCACGCCAAGTTCGCGATTTAACTTCGCGATTTAACTTCACATGCTTTGTTTAAATCGAACTAGTCGCAGGATTCACAATCGCACAAATCGCACTAGTCGCAACAATTGAATGTAGACATTAGATGCAGGATAGACTTGTCCAATGTAGAATGTCCAATGTAGAATGTCCAATGCAGAATGTCCAATGCAGAATACTTTATTCTGATTGTTATATCCAACTGTTGATTTTCCCGACGCTTTTCTCCCAATGAACTAATGTCCACGTCACCGTCAATGCACACCTTGGATAACGGCGCGGCGCGCACCCCCAGATCTCTGCCAAGAGAAAAAGCCAAGATCCTGCCAAGACAGATTTAAAAAAGCCAAGAAACTGCATTGTCCATTGAAGAAAGCCAATCACGTGCCAAGACAAAATCCATCAATATAGAGTTTGATGTGTCATTGGAAACTTATACGAGGCCACATTTCTTAATCGATTGAATGCAAAACGAATCCCACTGAGCTGCAATGAGCAGCAATGAGCAGCAATGTGCAGAGAACTGTGCAGAGAACTGTGCATCAAATGGTGACCCAACATGCACTTGTAAAGCACATTATAACCTGATGAAAGCACCACATGAAAACACCACATGAAAGCACCACATGAATACCGCCAATGTGAACCCAATTATCGTTTGATGTAGCACCAAATCAGGCCTTGCAAGTCAAGTGCCCATTGTCCTCGTACTTAGTCACTAGCGGTGGTAACTAATAGTAGGTAATGTTTGGTGGTGGTAGCTTCTGGTACGCAGTTTTGGTGGAATGAGGTGAAGTGGAGTGGTGGTGACTCGATAGCAATGCCTTGTGATGTGCCTTATTGGTCATAACCACCTGGCGGTGGCTATGAATATCAGAACTCCTCATTAAAAGAAAGCTGGCCGTTTTGCGCAGTAAACTGGTCGTACGAAGGGTGAAGCGACTGGGCCGTGGATTCACTCATCTGTACATCTTCACAGCCACTCATTTTCCGTTTCAACGAGGGCTTTTGCGGCAAGTTGGTGGCGGCCACGGAGAGTGCTCCCCACTCCGATACATTCAGTCCCGACTGGAATGTAGAGCCATCGCTGGTGAGGGCTGGAGGCAGCGAGAGCGTGGAGGGAAGAGACATGCGCAGCGGCCGCTGGAAGCCCTGCATCAGGAACAGGCGGTTGTAGTCGTTTTCGTCGCATGGCTGGTCCACCAGGGAATAGTTGGCGAAGAACTGCGCATTGTAGGTATGAGCTCCAGCAAGCGAGTGACCGTCAGCCACGGCCTTGCGGATCTTCATGCCTAGAGTAGCTAGTTCGGGATATTCGTAGCTTCGTCCAGAACTGGGGGGCACTGCATATGCCATGTGACGTTTCGTAGGTCCCTCCATGTCAATAGTAAATCAGTCAGTCAGCGGAGTTGTAGCCAAGTACTAGTAGTCTCTAGTAGTCAAGTAGTCTCTAGTAGTCAAGTAGTTTCTAGTAATCAAGTAGTCTCTAGTAGTCAAGTAGTCTCTAGTAGTCAAGTAGTCTCTAGTAGTCAAGTAGTCTCTAGTAGTCAAGTAGTCTCTAGCAGTAAAGTAGTACTGTCAAAGTAGTACTTTCAAGGATACTCTTCAGCAGTGGTAGTCACTATAGTCACAACTCTTCACTGTACAACTAGCAAATTAGAAATTAGAGTCGTCAAATCGTCACTAGTCACTGGAACTAGTCTCAGGAACTCACCAGAAGTCAAAAGTCACCAGAAATCAAAAGTCACCAGATGTCAAAAGTCACCAGAGTCACTGGAGTCAAGTAGTACTAGGACCAAGAGTGGTCAAGTACTATATTCAATAGCTTGGGTTAAGACTTGGTTGTCAAGTTTAAGGGCTGATAATCAAGATCTGGTAGACTGGCAGTAGTTCCGGGAATCGTTAAAAGGATATGGTAGTCTTTAAAAGGATATGGTAATCTCAGGGAGGAATGGTGGTTAATCTTGTAGTGTCTTTTAATGGACTATGTGGTGTTGTGTTTGTGTTTGTGTTTGTGGTGCGTTTGTGGTGCGTTTGTGTTTGTGGTGCGTTTGTGTTTGTGTAATGGACTTAAATATAAAAGGGAACAACAAGGCTGTATATAGAATAGGGGCGGAAAAAAGGGTGGAGAGTGAGGAGTAGCGGAGTAGAGAGGAGAGTGAGGAGAGTGAGGAGTGAGGTGGAGGACGCGCGAAGGTGCGAGAAATTTAGCTCCTTTGGGACGCATCACAACATGGCTCATAACCTTCAATCTCCAAACCATCCATTTTACTTAGTGTCTTCATCTTCATACTGCAGATAATCAAACCCTAGAATATACTTGAAGTTGGTATATGTTTAAATATGGCTTTAAGTGGTGTCTAGGTCTGGTGTCTGGGTGTCTGGGTCTGGTGTCTGGGTCTGGTGTCTGGGTCTGGGTCTGGGTCTTGCTTGCTGCCCAGATTTCGCAGCCGGTGAACACTGCGCCTACAATGTTCTTGGCATCTACCATAACCTAAGAATTTACTAGTCTACTATAGAAACTGGATACGTTATATAGTACTCTATACAGGACTATTCTATACATACAGGATCATTCTATTCTATACATGACTATACTATACTAAGACTGGACAAGATGGGATTACTATACCATGGATATGGACTAAGAACAAGACACTAAGATGCTATTATATACAGGAGTATTCTATATACAGGAGTATTCTATATACAGGACTATGATAGGACTACTCTTGGAATCCATGGACCTAGCTATGTAATCTGTACCAAGTATATGAAGTACATGAAACCATGATTGGACGTTTTGAAAACCTAGTGTATGTAAAAAATTACCTTACAATATATCCATGGTATACTCTTTGAGTACCCTCATAGGATTATCCAGTGGACCCAAGTCAGACCTAAAGACATTAAAGATTAAACCATAGATGTAAAGGTTTGGTGTTCATCCATCAGTTTTAGGGATTTCTAGAAATAAAGCTGGAGCATCTAAAACCCAGTACTTTGAGTCTTTGAGTCTTTGAGTCTTTGAGTTCTTGAGTCTTTGAGTCTTTGAGTCCTTGAATCTTTGAATCTCTGAATGGCACTGAAGCGGGATATGAAAGGACATTTTCTGAAAGTTCGGCTTTGAACCTGTAGTATAAATGTTTGATGTCCACACTAGTGGTAAGTGAGAGTGCCTGCATATAAACCCCCGATAGCAGTGTCACGATAAGAACACTCCACTGTTGTAGTCCTTCTGATCTGAGTGTAGTCCTTCTGATCTGAGTGTAGTCCTTCTGATCTCAGTGTAGTATTCCAGTAGAGTATAATGAACAGGACTGAAACCATGGACTCAATGCTAGGTATATACTAAGACACGGTTGACCTGCTGCAACTGCTGCAAACACATACTTTATATGTACCTAATCCTGTGTAGATTTCGGTCGGTCTCTGTATGTATAGTGTCAGTATGATAGTATGACACCTTTCACTGAATTGTCTAGGATCCTGTAGTCAAGCAGTTCCAGCCTCGGTACCATTTCTCTGCTGGAACCGGTGGTCGCCGATACGAACCAGCGCCATTATAATGGTCTCCTCAAAGTTTTTGTCGGGTTGTCCCTCTAGCGAAAGAAGGTTCGGCTGAGAAATGGTTCTATGCATTCGTGGCCTCCACCGCTCCCGATGAGCCCAAACCCTGTTCAAATCCATATGAGGTAGCCAAAAGCAATAGAGAAGATTTGGAGTTTGTTCTGGAGAAATAGGCCCGTGTGCATGAAAAAGACCCACGCCACCTTTGGCCCTTGGTGTGTTGGTTGTTTTGCAAATCCTCGGTTGGAGAGTCACATGATCCTGAGCATTGATCAATTCTCCTATGTAACCACAGCAAAAGGAGTCTTGACCAGACAAAGCAGGGCTTTGGGAATGGCCGGCCACGGAATCATTATTCCCATTGACCATCGGCAAACACTAGCCTTTGGTGACCTGGGCTTGGCGAAGAAAATATCGGATTTCAAAGATGGCCTTGTCCACATGTTCGATGCCCACAACCAGGATGTGGAGTTCTTCGACTTCAATCGAACCGATAATGTGGACTATCACAACCAGTTCATTCCTGTTTCACGGAATGTTTTGGGCGCCGATGCTGCAGACTTTAGGGCCGTTTTGGACGAGAAGGTCCAGTACCACAACGACAATTTGCTCCAAAACAGCATGTTGCTTTTCAAACAGGACCACGACGCGGTATATGAAGGAGATACTCTCCAATTCTCCTTCTAGCTCAACAAAGAAGAGGTTGTGTTAGTTTCGACCCTAGATGGACCCGTGGATTTGCAGTTTTCAAGAAGAGTCATGGCCATATTGTTGGGGATGCCAAAGAGAATCAAGTGGGATAGATTTACACAGTCCCAAGCCCAAGAAACCCAGGAGTGTAAGAAATTCAAGCAGGTTTTGGGCCCTACGACCCAACCCAGAGCCAACAAGAATTCTCAAGTAAATAGCTCGACAAATGTTGATATAACATCAATAATCAATAATCAATAATCAATAAATTAAGGGTTTCAATTAATGAATCAATATTTGCCTCTTTAAATCTCCTCTTTAAATCTCCTCTTCCAATGTCCTCTTTAAATCTCCTCTTTCAATCTCAATGGCCATTATGTATTCATAAGGGAAAAGTATTAGCGCAAGGCTTCATATAGAATAGAGTAGATCCAAGATATCGACAAAAAAACATGCGTCCTTTTTTCCCGCGGATCTGCCATTTATATAGTATTTCAAAGTGGGGTTCAGGGGCTCGGACTGCTTTGTAACCAAGTCGCATTCGCATATAAATATGCGCACTCCCACCTAAATTATTTACAACCACTTTTTTCTTAAAGTTTCCATATACTTTTAATTGGTGAATCAAATGGTTTTAAGTGGTGAATCAAATGTTTTTAAGTGGTGATTCAAATGTTTTTAAGTGGTGATTCAAATGCTTTTAAGTGGTGATTCAAATGCTTCTAATTGGTGATTCAAATGCTTTTGATTGATAAAACCACGAGAAGATATAAAATCAGCCAATCTATTTATACTACAATTTGACAATTAGGAGTGATGGGGAAATGGACAGAATTGGACCAGAAAATGATCCGATAATCATTTATATGTTTCTGAATTGGTTCAATCTTTTTTTATTGCCTAATGTGTCTTTCTGTCTAATTTATATGATACTCTTCAAGTCTACAGCTGATGATATATGGCCACATATCGAAAGGGAGGATGGCACTTTCACAGATTTATATAAATAGGGCCAAGTGTGCCGTCCTGCAGGTGGCACGTGGTCATAAGTGCAGGAGTAAAGGGTTTATTATAGTGGAATATTGTATAGTATTGTATAGTATTGTATAGTATTGTATAGTATTGTATAGTATTGTATAGTATTGTATAGTATTGTATATTATTATATAGTAGAGTAGTATTGTATAGTAGTATTGTAGAGTATTGTATAGTAGTATTGTAGAGTAGTGTATATTATATGATTGCAGACGAGTTGACCGGAATTGAGCTTGGTCGGAATTGAGCTACACCAGGACCGATAAAAGTATACACAACAAAGATTTTTCTTTCAAAATTCACCATTGTGATGTCCGGAATTCAAGCTTTCTACCAAAGTAGTTTTTATCCACCCATGATGAAAAAAAGGTGGTTTTGCGTTGGGCTTTTTTCTGCTGACCTTGTCTGGTGCACGGGTGTGCTGTCCTCGGAATACCACCTTTCCGAGGGTGGACGGCTACCCTGCAAATTCCAAAAAAGAAAAAAACCCCAGAGTCTATTTAAAGTGATAATTGAAAATCTAATTCTTCTATACTGGGTGTTGAAGTAATAGTTGGAACATGAGTATATTCGAGATTTCACTAATTGGGTACAGTCTAAAAAAAATAATTTTTCGGTTGCGGCCATACCAAGTGGAAAATACTGTTTCCCGTCCGATCAACGTTAGTCAAGCCACTTAGGGCCACAGTGAGTAATGCAGTGGGAGACCATGTGTGAAATTGTGGTGCTGCAATCTTTTTGTGTGATAATATTTATTTAATATAAAACATTAAAACTTTGATCATTCGGTTCTATTTAATAGAATCATATCAATCTCCACTTTCTATTCCTTTATGTCTAAAACTGTTGCCAGAAACGTGGCCACGTGATCTACGTGTGTAGTGTATATAGTGAATAAGTACTGTATATAAGCAGTGGTCGGCTTCTCCTGCCGTGAACAGCGCACGGCCTTTGCTTATCCACGCACGTAACTGCCACTTTACTCCCCTACCCTCCTCTGCACTTACCCCACACCTATACGGCAAGTGAGCCCGCGCGCCCTCCCACTCCTCTACACCTATAGGCAAGAACGAGCGACAGCCCCGCCTTTAGACCAGGTATAAATAAGCCGCGCCTCCCACCCTTTCTTCCCAACACTAATTATTATGTCCATCTCCTCCAAGACCGCCACTCAATACGAGCAGGACTATTCTGCTCATAACTATCACCCTTTACCCGTGGTATTCCATAAAGCGCAGGGCGCTCATGTATGGGACCCTGAAGGAAAGGAATACCTTGATTTCTTATCGGCATACTCTGCTGTAAATCAAGGACATTGCCACCCAAAGATAATTGAGGCGCTTGTTGATCAGGCATCCAAATTGACTTTGTGCTCCCGAGCTTTTTCTTCTGATGTTTTTGGTGAATATGCAAAGTATATCACTGAGTATTTTAATTATGAGATGGTATTACCAATGAATACGGGTGCAGAGGCGGTGGAAACTGCGTTGAAGTTGGCCAGAAGATGGGGATATATGAAGAAGGGAATTAACCATGATGACGCCATTATCTTGTCTGCAGTCGATAACTTCCACGGTAGAACCTTGGGGGTCATTTCTATGTCTACTGATAGTGATGCCACCACCAGCTTTGGGCCTTACTTGAGTGGTGTTGGACCTCAGATCCCGGGTGAGCCAAAGGGCTCTTTATTGAGGTATGGAGTTATTGAAGATGTTGAAAAGGCTTTCAAAAATGCTGGCGACAAGATTGCTGCGCTCTTATTGGAACCAATCCAAGGAGAGGCCGGAATTGTGGTTCCTCCAGAGGGGTACTTTACCCGTGTGCAGGAATTGTGCAAACAATATAATGTGTTGTTGATCTGTGATGAGATCCAGACGGGAATTGCTAGAACAGGTAAGATGTTGTGCTACGAACACTATGATAATGTCAAACCAGACATTGTCCTTTTGGGTAAAGCCATTTCCGGTGGAGTTTACCCCGTTTCTGCTGTGCTTTCCTCTAAGGACATCATGTTGACCTTGACCCCTGGATGTCACGGTTCTACCTATGGAGGTAACCCTTTGGCATGTAAAGTTGCCATGGCAGCATTACAGGTGGTGAAGGATGAAAAGTTGGTGGAGAGAGCCGACAAGTTGGGTGCCCTTTTGCGGTCCAAGTTGGAACAATTGAGTATTGAGTCCAACGGCATCATCTCCGAGGTCAGAGGTAAGGGTTTATTGTCGGCAATTGTCATTGACGATACCAAGACCAACGGCAGAACTGCCTGGGACCTTTGCTTGTTGATGAAGGACCATGGAGTCTTGGCCAAGCCTACGCATGATAACATCATCAGATTGGCTCCTCCGCTTGTGATTTCCGAGGATGACTTGGCCAAGGGTGTGGAGGCCATCAAGAAGTCATTGGTGGACTTGCCTACGGCTCCCCATGCTGACCACTAAACCAACGAAACAGTGTTGTGGTTCTCCTTGTCGAGTCCTCTACTAGTCGACTCTACTGGAGAGTGTATATATCAATATCAAGGAATCTTTAGGTAGAGGAGAATATCGTATATTGATTAAATGACAAGGAAGATGATCTTAATGGGAGGGATCATATGAAGGACGGAAAGGTATTTCGAGGGTAGCACACCCGTGCACCACACAAGGTCAGCAAAAAAAGAGCCAATGCAAAACCACTTTTTTTTTATCGTGGGTGGATAAAAACTACTTTGGTAGAAAGCTTGAATTCCGGACATCATTATTGTATATTTTGGAGTATAAATTGATTCTGTGTGGGGTATAAAAGTGGTGTGTCTAGTGAGTTCCGGCCCACTTTCGAATTCCGACCTGGTGTGCATATAAGCACTACTATACACTACTTTAGACTAGATTAAGATACTCCATAAAGCTAAGGCTACGATAGTATGCATATAAGTAATATAGTATGCATATAGGCAATATAGTATGCATATAGGCAATATAGTATGCATATAAACAATATAGTACTGCACATAAGTATCATAGTACTGCATATAATCAATATGGTACTGCATATAGGCAGCATAATACTGCACATAAGCAATATCATACTGCATATAAGCAATATCATAGTAAATACAAATGATCCAACAATAAAAAATACTCAACTAGAGTACTCTAAATTATAATCTTGATATGAAGATACTCATGGAGGTATAAGTAGAGTCTATACCAGGACTCAGAGTATATGGTAAAGAATTTGAGGCTTGGCTGAGTCGGAATCAGTGCCTATTCTTCTATCCATTCCTTTCCATCCTCTTAACTCTTCAAGATTAGTCTCGGCTTCTTCTGGTTGTAATGTCTTTGGCATTACTCTTCATCGTTGGCATCACGACGTCCATTGGAGATCTTCCCCAAAGCTGCCAATCTTCTGGTACGTTCCACTTCAGTTTCTTCTGGCAAGTGATCACTGTGGTCAGTTTCGTCGCTTTCATATTCCGAATTAGGAATTAGGTCTGCTTGTTTTGGAATTCCGTTTGCTTGTTTTGGAATTCCGTTTGCTTGTTTTGGAATTCGGTTTGCTTGTTTTGGAATTCCGTTTGCTTGTTCTGAAATTCCGTTTGCTTGTTCTGAAATTCCGTCAGCTTGTTCTGGAATTCCGTCAGCTTGTTCTGGAATTGGTTCGGTCGGTTGTAGAACCTCAGACTTGTGGTTAGGACTTTGAATAAGTTCCGTGACCGTCTCGGAATCTCGGGTTCTCTTTATACCCACCATGGAAAGGGCTTTGCCCACTAATGTGCTGGACCTTGACCGGTTTGGTACTGTCTGATTGGCTGGCTTGGTATTCTCATGCTTGTTCAATTTGTAGCGTCTGATAATGTCTCCATCAATGTTCTCGATGAACAACACATTGTCGACTCTGTGGGCGTAAAACCTCTTGCCCCGGCCTTCACCCTCGGACTTGACGAGCGTCTTTCGGCGGTTAGAGCCTCTGGGGGCTTTCTCCGAGTGCTTGGATTCATGTGACTTATCCGAAACAACTGAGTATTCCGACATATGGCGCCGTAAAGATGCCTCGGAATGGAGACTCATGTCCCCGGATATCAGGCCTCCAATCGAATTGTTTTCGTCCTCTGATGGTTCACTTTCCTGGTAACCGGTATCGATGATTTCTCCATCTGCATCTTCTATCATCACCTTATTGCCTTCTTCATACACATTGGCAGGGCTCATATTCTCCTCAACACGCTCATCATTCTGGAGCCGTTCTTCCTGGAATTTCTCAGACGAATTGTATGAATCCTCGGTAGAAGCTTCCTTGGCAGAGGCCTCCTCGCGAGAAACTGCCACGGACGGACTTCTTCCGAGCTGGAGAAACTCCGTTTGGGGTCTGGTTCGCTCGGAACTGGCTGGCGCATCGTGTTGTCTGTGACTTGTGTCTTTTCTTCTCCGATTCTTCTTTCTTCTGGCTCCTCCTGCAGGCCGGACTTTGATTCCCGAGGTTTCCACGGTGCTGGCTTGAGGTAATGGCTCGGACGGTTTCTCCTGACTATCAATTCGGTGCAAGGAGAACGATGTTGAGGTACTTTCCAATTTCTGTAAACGTGACATCCACGAGGTTCCTTGGTCCTGCGTATTGGTCACCGTGAAGGACATGGTGATGGCCATCCGGTTCAATCTCTTTCCAAGAGCCAACACGGCCACCGAAGACCCGTGGACCACGATGGAGACGATCACAACAAAGCACACAATGGGCCAGATGGTGG
Organism: Metschnikowia sp. 04-218.3; assembly: GCA_002374635.1. Classification (NCBI taxonomy): domain Eukaryota; kingdom Fungi; phylum Ascomycota; class Pichiomycetes; order Serinales; family Metschnikowiaceae; genus Metschnikowia; species Metschnikowia sp. 04-218.3. The sequence continues at coordinate 162,964 of NLAC01002036.1, forward strand.
CGATCACTTGGTAATGTTCTATTCCTGGGGTAGGCACCTCAGAAAGGTCAGTTTCTCCTGAAGCAACGTGCTCTTCCACGTGTTGTCTAGCCAAGAGAGCAGCGAAAATAGCACCCACTCCAATAGGACCGAAATGGCCACAGAAAAGAGCCTCTCTCCACGTCTTTATGTCGGGAACAAAAGGTTTGAGGGCCAAAACGGCGGGGATTCTTCTAAGGAAGATGATGACAATGGCCAAAACAATGAGTCTCCACACATTAAGGCCGATTTCCGGGGAATTAAACTCGGCCCACGGCACAATGGCGCCAAAGTAAACGAAAAACGACAAGTTGAGAAGCAAGTCAATCACCGTAGACACATGGGACTCCTCTGTCTTCTTAGCAAAGTCTCCATTCCACCCAAAAGACGTTCCTGCAGCAAACGACACTAAGAGATCATCCACACCAAGCATGGAACCGATTCCAGCGGAATTGAAGGCTAAAAACACGAAAAACGCCAAGAACGATTCCCGATCGATCAAAGTCTTCTTCTCCGCATAATAAACGGCCTTCCGAAGAATATAGCCCAAAAAAGCACCAAGAATGGCGCCAAAGATGCACTCCCACAAAATCGTAAGAGTAAACCAATCCTTCACCACCTTATTAGCATTTCCTGGGTAAATGAGAATAAATAACGATAAGAAAATGAACGGAAAGGCCATTCCATCATTACATCCCGATTCGGCAGTAAGCAAATTCCTCAAATGACCAGGAACTCGCTCAGCAAACTTCCCCTTACCAACCACAGCAGCAGCCAAAACTGGATCAGTAGCAGTCACACATGCCGAAACTAAAAGAGCAGCAGGAAACGAAAAGTGAGGAATAAGCACCCATATAAATAAACCCACAATTAACCAGCCTGCAGTCATCACGGGCACCAATAATAAGGCCACAGAGAGCCAATGTTTCTTCATATATTTCCGAGGCAATTCCACAGCCACAGCCACGATTTGAATACATAAAACAATCCTGCATATCTCTAAAGTCAAATGCTCTGCATTTCCCCATGAAAGAGGGTCAAACCATCCAAGACAATGAGGTCCCAAGATGAGCCCTGCTATGGTGGCCACTGTAGCCTCTCCTATATATAGACGTTCTTTAACAAAGAGAGACATTAACGAAAAGAGTGTACTGAAGATACCTATACAGGCATACGCAACATGGGCCTTTTCAATCTGCAGTTAGTATCATTCATGTGTTTCATGCTTTGTTTCATGTTTCATGTTTCATGTTTCATGTTTCATGTGTGTTTCATGTGTTTCATGTGTTTCAAGTGTGTTTCAAGTGTGTTTCATGTTTTGTTTCGTCAGTTTCATCAGTTTCATGTTCCATCAGTTTCATGTTTCATGTTTCATGTTTCATCAGTTTCATGTTCCATCAGGTTATTCGTTCTAGATCGTTCCATCAGGTTATTCGTTCTAGATTGTTCCATCAGGTTATCCCTTCTAGATCGTTCCATGTGTTTGGAATGAAACGGACGAGGGGGAATCGCCACCACTAGTTTGCAGGATGATGATTTGATGGTTGTAAGAAATCGTATTACCGACTTGTCCTGCACATGAAACAATTATCTATATGCAAGCCTGAAACATACCTCTAACTGGGCCCACATCTAAAGACATTTATTGTAGAGAAAAGTAGTTGGCAAGGGAAGCGTCAAGTCGCGGCTGGTGTATGATGGGGAACGTGCAGGAATGCAGCATTGGGTGGGGGAATGGAGGATGAAACATAGATGAAACATAGATGAAACATTTATGAAACATAGATGAAACATAGATGAAACATAGATGAAACACATTTGAAACATAGATGAAACACATTTGAAACACATTTGAAAAGTTGGTGGTTGCTTCTTTGGTACCTTTCCCGATACTGTGTGCAGGATTTACATTATCATAAGCACTATTAAACATGTGGATGCATTCTCGAGGGCTTTACTATATACAGGGTTACTATATGCAGGGTTACTATATATAGGTTTACTATATACAGGCTTTGGTACTATATACAGGTTTACTATATACAGGATTCACACTATATACAGGAATTTCTTCAGAAACATATAGACATACAATATTTTCAGGCCAAGATTACATTTTTCTACAGGTCGTGTACTGGCTATAAAAGTATAAGGGAAATATTTCTCCCTATTGTCTAGTTCGATTTGGTGGAATGTTCTAGACTTGGAGGTATAAATGTCCATGACCATATGTACACTCATTCTCAGTTTTACCCACTTGAGTATTTTCAAGAAACTCAAAGCCACTCATGTTTCATAGTTATTTCATTCTTGTTTCATCTGTGTTCCGTATCCATTTGTTCGGTTTTGATTGTGATTCTGTCTCACAATTGTCCAATTGTCCAATTGTCCAATTCTGTCCATGTCCAATTGTCAAGTTCTGTCAAATTGCCAAGTTCTGTCCATGTCCAATTGTCCAATTGCCAAGTTCTGTCCATGTCCAATTCTGTCCAATTGTCCAATTCTGTCCATGTCCAATTCTGTCTAATCCCCGGGTCTGCATGTGGATCACGTGACTCACCCATAAAGACGCACCCATTAAGACGCACCTGCCACGCACTTCTTCCCAGTCACTAATACCACCGGTCCACAATGACGTCACAAGGAATGTGGATCATAGGCTATGGTTCGCTTATATTCAAACCACCCCCACTCTTCAGTTTCAGAGTCTCCGGAACACTAAAAGGCTTCGTGCGTCGGTTCTGGCAGAGTTCTGCAGATCACAGAGGTACTGCAGATAGCCCCGGCAGGGTGGTGACTCTTATTTCACTCCAGGACTTAAAACAACAAGCGGTTTTCCACGATGATCTCGCCATGTACGAATTGAATGCAAAACATAGTGAAACAGACCTTATGACCGAATCGCTGGAATGTTTACCGGTTCATACCTCGGTTCAAAGGGTACTGGATTTGGAACCGCACGACTTGAAGGTATGGGGGGTGGCGTATTATATAGCACCGGAAAACGTGGCCGAGGTCAAGGAGTACTTGGATGTCAGGGAGCAGGATGGGTACACTATGCATGAGGTGCAGTTCCAGGCTCAGGTGGGGATGACCGGGAATAAGGAGGAATCCGAGGGAACAAGTAAGGCACCCTCGGATATAGCTGATGTTATAGATGGCATTGAGCTTGGCTCCGAGTATGAACCCGTGCACCTCGAGGTCCTCCGGCACCTTCCCAAAACGGAAGACGGCCTCATTATCCAGTCCATGATATATATTGGCACCATAAGCAATGCCTCTTTTGTGGGGCCAGAACATATCGCCAAGACTGCACAGGTGATCAAAAAAAGCATCGGTGCCAGTGGCCACAATTATGAGTACTTGTGGAAATTGGTGCAGGCCATTCGGGAATTGGCCAATCATAGGTCACGTGACCATTATTTGGAGGATCTTCTTGCGTTATGTGACAGTAAGTAAAGTAATGGAATCTCGGATAACATTTGGTAACTTCAAGAACGGGCTAGGCCAAAATTGACAGACCAAAAAAAAGGGTTTTTCGGCAATCGAAAAAAAACTCTCCTGGGGGTGAGTCGAACACCCGATCTCAAGATAACAATTCAATTACAGTCTCGCGCCTTAGCCAGCTTGGCCACCAGGAGGTTTGTTGAAAAAATAAAAAAACTTTTGGGGTAGAGGAGTTTTCTGAAAAGAATTAACCACATTCTCCACATGCTTATTGTTTTTCTTCAACATGTCGGGATAGTATTTTCAAACACTTGAATATAATCTTCAACTTGAAAACTGCAGTGATAATATGCAGGAGTGCAAATTTAGATCACAATGGTCTTGTCTGTATCAAACATCAGAACTTCAGGGCAAAATCAGTCAGGCGAAGACAGTGGGGTAAATGTATGTCAAGGTATCAACTAGTGGAGACGGGATTATAGAAAGAGATCATTTGGTAGTCAAGACCGGTCTGATTGGTATGGGAGTATGTTTCGATGATGATTATCATGGAGTCATTGATTGGAGAAGTAGTGTTGGCATTAGATGGTACGCTCATATTGAAATCCCAAAATTTACTCAAGAGTAGTGGAGATCAGGGGCGGGAGCTCCTCCTTTTATATTGCAGCGAGCCGCCGCAAAAAGTCTGATTATGCAGGGTGGATCGTTTTGTGAACCACCGTGCATGAGGATCGCCATACCCCTCCTCGTTTCATGTTTCATGCACATGTAGGGACGTATGTGGAAAAGAGTGTTTCAGATATGAAACAGAGATCCCCTTGATGCAATAAGAGTGATGTAGTGTTTTGGACTGCACATTGGTAGACTTGTTCAAATAGACTCTAGATCTGATATATTCGGATGCCAACATTTACACTATATGGCAGGCGAGTCCAAGCGTTTCACGCATGTTTCATATTTTCAAGTAAAGGCTAACCTTGAGGCAGTTGTAATTCCGTGCCATGGGGCTATGGGAACCCCCGAAAATACCTCGGATCCCCTCGGATCCCCTCGGATCCCCTCGGATCCCCTCGGATCCCCTCGGTCCCCCTCGGAACCCCCTCGGTTTACGATGAATTCCGGATCAGGAAGCCTCAATCCCCGGTTGATTCTAACCCCGGTTCTTGACTCGGTTCTATCCGGGGTATCTTTCATCACGTGAGCCGCATCACGCACTATTTTATTTCCGGCCATAAGCAGCATGCATGGAACTCTGCGACGCAACTTTGCTATCTCGCAATTCCGAGGGGCGCGCCTGCTGGCTCCCCAATTCGTCAAACCTCAATACTCTTACTCCTACTCCTACTCCTTATTTCTGATCCACCCCTGAATCATGTCAGAAGCAACCGAAGTGCCCAATGGCGCCGACTCCACAAAAGGTTCCGCCAGATTAAAGAAATTGACCTCCTCGTCCACATGGACTTCCCCTTTCAGAAGTTCCGCTGGTCGTAAAAACATCATCAAGGAGTTTAAGGATAGCAACAACGTTTCCGGCATCAAAGTGCCCAAAAAGTTTACTTCCCACCCTAATTTGGATGCTCAGAAAGAAAGCGCTGAAAAGATTGAAGAGTCAGCAAAAATTGAAGACGGTGGAGTGTCTGATGGTGAAGCCAATGAAGAAGAAGAAGCCAATGAAGAAGAAGAAGCCAATGAAGAAGAAGAAGAAGAAGAAGAAGAAGAAGGTGTGACTGGTGCACGTGACCAAGAGGAAGGTGTTTCATCTGACCTCGAATCTGAAAGACCATTAACCGATGCAGAGCAATCCGGTGTTCTTGAGGAATCTAGTACTGTCGAAAACGCCGAAAAGGATAGTGCTGTGGGGGGTATTGCTGTGAAGGGCAGTGTCGTGGAGGACAGTGTCGTGGAGGACAGCGTGCAGGACAAAGTGATTGTCAGCAAGACTACTGATGATGATATTCAAGAGCAAGTCAAGGAAACCCCAATTGAGATTGTTACTCAACCAGGTGCCAAGTACGAACCAGTGGAGCCTCCCAAGGATGAGGTGTTGGAAAAGTTGCAGGACAAACCCAACTTACTCAACCGGTACCAGGAGTTGAATGCTGCAGCCATTGGCTCTGCATCTCGGACCCTTGATGACCCCAACAAGGTCATTGACTTGGGAAGTGGGCTCACCATGACCCAGCAACAATTATTGGACATTGCTGCCAAGAGAGTTGCTCCTGTGATTGCCAATATCAACGAAGAAGTTGACAAGACTCGTCAAGATGACCAAATTGTGGAGAAGAGGGAGGCAGACTCCGTGGTGGCCAAACACGATGGCAAGTTGGCCAAGATTCTCTCCAAGTATAAGGGCAAATTGGAGAAGCAAAAGGCCAAGTTCGACAACGAGATTGACTCCAAGCTTGCTGGTATTTCCAAAGAGCTGGACCAGAGCATCAAGACTGCCGAAGATTTCGAGACCCAAACAAGAGGTGAAATCACCACTGCCAACGAAGAATACGAGGAAAGGGAGAAGAAGGCTGTGGAGCAACATGAAACCGATAAGTCCACATTGCTCAAGAATCACGAGGAATTGGAGGCTACCAAGAAGCAGGAATTGGAGGATGCCAAGACTGGCCAAACCACCACCACTGAAGAAATCGAGTCTTTGCAGAAAACAAAGGTCGAGGTGGATGACAAGAACTCCGAGTTGGCTGATGAAATCGAGAAATTGACCAAGGAATTGGCTGAACGTGAAGAGCATCATAAGAACCTTGCTGCAGAGTTGGCTTCCGAGAAAGAGGCCCACGAAAATAACGAGGCTACCACCAAGGATTTGAATGAAAAGGTGGCAGTTGCTCAAAAGGGCGTGGAGGAAAAGAAGCATTCTAAGTCCAAGTTGGCTGCTGAAGTCGGTTTGTTGACTGCTGCTGTGGCTGCTTACGCTGTCAAGTTGTCTAGCTTGAAATCCGATAAGGAGAACCGTCCAAAGAGACTCGATGAAGCCAAGGAAAAGTACAACAACTGGACCGCTGAAAAGCAAGAGTTGGCCGAGAAGACTGCCAGGGAACACGAGCAAAAGCGTGTGGAGGCTAAGGAAGCTGCTGCTACCGACAAGATCCGTGCTGAAATCGAGGAGGAAAAGAGACAGTTGGAGGAGGAGAAGCAGAGGTATGCCGAGGAGAGAGAACGACTTGAGCAGGAGGAAAAGGAAAGGAAGGAGGCCGAGGAAAAGGCCAAGCTTTTAGCCGAGGAGCAAGCCAAAAAGGAGGCCGAAGAGAGGGAGAAAATGGAGGCCGAGGAGAAGGAACGGTTTATCGCTGAAGATAGAGCCAGATTAGCAGCTCACGAGAAGGCCCAAAAGGAAGCTGAGGAAAAATCCAAAATGGCCATTGTTGCAGGGTCTGCTCTGATCCCAGATGATGCTGAAGTTCAACGCCAGGAAAGAATCAAGAGCCGTGAAGCCGAGAAGCAAAAGTTGTTGGCCGAGCAAGAAGAAGGTGAAAAGGCCTATAAGGCGAAAACCTTGCAGAGTCAACAGGAGTTTGAAAGCTTGCAGCAAGAAATCGAGGAGTTGAAGAAGAAGCAAGACGCCAAGGCGCAGGCCGAGAGAGAAGAGGCCGAGAGATTGGCCCAAGCCAAGTTGGTCGAAATGGAGAAGTTGAAGGAGGAGCACGAGGCCAAGATTTCTTTTGCAAGACAAAGATTGGATTTTGAGGAATTGCAAAAACAAAGGTTGGAGGAAGAGGTGGTCCACTTGAGAAAGATCCGAGAGTTGAGGGAGGAAAAGGCTCGTTTGACCTCCGACGATCTGGACAAGAAAGCCTCAGACAACATCGAGAAGTTGATTGAAGAAAGGGAATTGCAAGTGTATCAGATGTCAAAGAAGATCGAGCATGAAGATGCTGAATTGAGGAAGTCTCAAGGTCAAGTTGGTGCTCATGTCCAAGGAAAACAGGTTGCAGGTGGTAAACCCCAGGAGAAGGACAAGAAACTGTCCAGTGCTGTTGCTGCTGCTGCTGCTGCCACTGCTGCTGCTACTGGTGGAGTTTTTGCCGGAACAGCACTTGCCTCGGGGTCTGGAAAGAGTTCGGGCTCAGGAGGATTTTCTGGTGTTTTCAAATCCACAGGACCTTCGCTGAATGCCAACGCCAGGTCTAGCGACTCGGGCAATGTGCAATCAAAAGCCGCAGTCCCTTCGGAGCCGGAAAGCGTCAGCAGAAGCAAGAGTTTGCCCAAGAAATTGAAGAGCTTACTCAGCAGAAACAAGTCGGAAAAGTCTGTGGACAACAAGAAGGAAAACGCAGCAAAGGAGAAGACCAAGGCGTCTAAAAACGTCAAGGCTGCTGATGTTTCACAGCAACCAAAGGGTCAAGATAAATCAGCCGATGGAACAGTCTCTGCTGACGAACTCTTCTCGGTTTACGAGGAAGTTTCCGATGGAGAATTCGAGGCAAACAAGCACGACCCCAAGTACCTTGAGGTGGAGGCAGAAAAGGCCGAGAAGTTGCTCCATCACAATAGAGATGAAGCTGGAAAGGTGATTCCAAAGATCATCGAATAGATGATAGTACCGTTCGTCATGTACTTGTGCACCCACTCCAAGTTTGAAGTGACTTTTGCACCCACTCAAAGTTTGAAGTGACTTTTGCAGCCACTATTATCAATCGTGATGAAACTTAATATTAACAAGATGCTAATAATATTAAGTTTTATAATAAGTATAGTTAAAGCCGAATTCGATTGATTAGAGTTTATTCCTTTCCATGTGTTGAATGCATAATATGCAGTTTATAATTTGGGTGCGAAACTCATGATTTATAAACACTAGCACCAAAACATCATTTCTTAGTCAATGCATAGCCAAACCTTTTGAATCTTTTCTTCTATTGTTAGTATCCTTGGTTTATTGACCGCTTTCTCAGGAGGTTAAAGTGTAATTAAAGACCAATTAGGCATGCTGTGCGTTATAAGCAGGAACACACTCAATCAAGTTAAATAGAGCTCCAATTCTCTCCAAAAAAAACTGCATCTTAAATGTTCACCAATGTATTCCCAGAGAGGTATATTCAGTAAGAAAAGCAGTAAGTTTAGGTTCACAGTTTGGTGTAGTATTCCCAGTGAGTAATAATCATTTCTCAGATTAGTCTCAATATAATATCCAATTCAGAATGTGTAGTTTGATTTTTCCAGTCCTTTCATTGTTTTTGTAACAATTACTGACCAGTTATTGTCTAGTAATTGACTAGTAATTGACTAGTAATTGACTAGTCACTGTCCAGTAATTGACTAGTAATTGACTAGTCACTGTCCAGTAATTGACTAGTAATTGACTAGTAAATGACCAGTAATTGACCAGTAATTAACCAGTAATGGACTAGTAATTGACTAGTAATTCACCAGTAATTGACTAGTAATTCACCAGTAATTCACCAGTAAATGACCAGTAATTGACTAGTAATTGACCAGTCACTGACCTGTAAATGACTAGTAATTGATCAGTAATTCACCAGTAAAAAGTCCAGTCATTGACTAGTAATTAACCAGTAATTGACCAGTCACTGTCTAGTAATTGACCAGTAATTCACCAGTAAAAAGTCCAGTAATTGACTAGTAATTGACTAGTAATTGACCAGTCACTGACCAGTCACTGACTAGTAATTAACCAGTAATTAACCAGTAATTGACCAGTAATTGACTAGTAAATGACCAGTAATTGACTAGTAATTGACTAGTAATTGACCAGTCACTGACCAGTCACTGACCAGTCACTGACCAGTCACTGACTAGTAATTAACCAGTAATTAACCAGTAATTGACCAGTCACTGTCTAGTAATTGACCAGTAAAAAGTCCAGTCACTGACCAGTCACTGTCTAGTAATTGACCAGTAATTCACCAGTAAAAAGTCCAGTAATTGACTAGTAATTGACCAGTCATTGACCAGTAATTGACCAGTCATTGACCAGTAATTGACCGGTAATTGACCAGTCACTGACCAGGCACTGACTAGTAATTGACTAGTAATTGACTAGTAATTGACCAGTCACTGTCCAGTAAATGACCAGTAATTGACCAGTAATTAACCAGTAATTGACCAGTCACTGTCTAGTAATTGACCAGTAAAAAGTCCAGTCACTGACCAGTCACTGTCTAGTAATTGACCAGTCATTGACTAGTAATTGACTAGTAATTGACCAGTAAATGACCAGTAATTGACCAGTAATTGACCAGTCATTGACCAGTAATTGACTAGTAATTAACCAGTAATTGACCAGTAATTGACCAGTAATTGACTAGTAATTGACCATTCATTGACCAGTAATTGACCAGTTATTGTCTAGTCACTGACCAGTAATTGACCAGTAATTCACCATTCATTCACCAGTAAAAAGTCCAGTCATTGACTAGTAATTGACTAGTAATTGACCAGTCACTGACCAGTAATTGACTAGTAATTGACCAGTAATTCACCAGTAAAAAGTCCAGTAATTGACCATTCATTGACCAGTAATTGACCAGTAATTGACCATTCATTGACCAGTCACTGACCAGTCACTGTCTAGTAATTGACCAGTCATTGACTAGTAATTGACTAGTAATTGACCAGTAATTGACTAGTAATTGACCAGTAATTGACCAGTAATTCACCAGTAATTGAACATTCATTGACTAGTAATTGACTAGTAATTGACCAGTAATTCACCAGTCACTGACTAGTAATTGACCAGTAATGGACTAGTAATTGACCAGTAATTCACCAGTAATTGACCAGTAATTGACCTGTAATTGACCATTCATTGACCAGTCTAAAACCGTAGTTTCCAGTTCTAGTAGTCAATAATAATCCAACTTTATAAGGAAAAGAAATGGCAGTGGATTCAATTATATGGTAAAAAAAAAAGGTGGCGATCGCGGCTTTATAGGTTTTGATTTGGGGGGCGAGGGGGGGCTGCAAAACCTGAAACGCGCAAAAGCAGAATATATAAAGGGGCCTCCCCCCGCACAAAACATGAGATTCCCAGAATTTATACATGCTCTATTTTTGGGTGGTTTTGATACGGTTAAGGAATGAGTGACTATGATTTGATAACAATATAAGAATTCTAGGTTTTCTACCAGTTTCAATTTACCAGTTTCAAGATTTCAATGGTTGCTTATTTGTTTCACTTCTGGTTGTTCCTTTCTTTGGTCTGGAACGTTTGTTACCTTTTGGAGATTCCTTCTATCTTGGTTGATTTTGAAACCATGATATTATCCACATCAACAATCATCCAATCAGTTTAATATTATCAAGATGGGATTTACAGTCATATAGTACTGTACCAGATAGAGAGTGATGAAGTGTGGAGAGTGAGTGAGTTACAGTGGGAATATAAGAGCCACTTATATATACTATGATCATGGCCCTGTGTCTTAGTATAGCTATACTTTGGACTTTGGATTGACTGATGGATTGAATTGATGGAAGCTTGGGGATTGGTTGGGTATGTGAAGACTGATACCATATGATGGGATTACTAACTCAGAGTCTGTTTATTGAATGCAGGATTGGTTAAGAGATAATACTGTTTAAATATTGTCGGCCATTTTCTAGTATCAACTTATCTAATCCTAATACTGGCCAATCAAATCCATAATGTGAAAGATATATCTGGTCTTCTATGCAGTCTCAACTAGTATCCAATTACTATCTGGTCTTATATGCAGTCTCAACCAGTATCCAATTACTATCTGGTCTTCTATGCAGTCTCAACCAGTATCCAATTACTATCTGGTCTTCTATGCAGTCTCAACTAGTATCCAATTACTATCTACTATTGACCATACTAGATAGTTTTATATTTATATACTGGAGACTCGAGAACTGCATCCTAGAACTGGGTACTTGATATACTGCACTAGATACTGACTAGAGGCTTTAGAATGGACCATAAAAATGTGACTAATAATTCCTATTCAGTCCAATCTCAGTTTAACAAGTGATATCTGGTCTTGTCCAGTAAATTCCTCTAGTGAATTAGAATCGTCCACTCTTATTACTGTTTGAGTAATACAACGAGTATCACCTATGAGTTGACATGCTTATTTCCTTAGAGAGTGGTCCTAATCGAACTTGAGCTTCTTTCCTTGTGAAGGAACAATGGCCATGGATTGTCTCTGGGCTGTGGCCAAAGCAATGGACGACTTCATCCGCTTGGAGGAGTCATGTGACCTCTCAGCTGATCTCTTGACCGACTTTGGTCTATGCTCCGAAGGAACCAGAGCATGATCGGCTCTAGACTCTGACGAATCATATGTGTCACGGGACTCTCGTTCTCTTGGTTCAACATCTCTCGACTCTCTAGTCCGTTCTGCCTCCAATTTCTTGGGGTTTCTCTTGGACCGGTCCTCTCCATATTCTAGTCTCAAAGGCCTATTGATGAACGTCTTAAGTACCTTGGACTTTAACGCTGCTGTGGGCCCTTCCTCATTGACAAAATCAATGAATGCAAATCCCTTGCACTTGCCTGAATCTTCAAAGGTAGCCATTCGGATCTTGGTGATCTTACCACACGCCTTGAAATGTTCCTGGAGCAAATCATCTGTGGTGTCAAACGATAAGTTGCCCACAAACAAGATCCTCGAAGGTGGATTCTTCAGCAATGGCTTGCCCTGAGCCTTATGTTCTTCGGGTCTTCCTTCAAAAGATGTAGAATCTTTGATCAAGAGATTCCGACCATTCAAGTTCCGTTCACTCAAAAAAACCACCGACTTCACGTGCTGATGCGAGGGAAGGTCCAAGTATGCAAACCCCTTGATCTTATCGTTTTTCTTGGGAAGGTTCACCCTTGAAATGTCCTCTTTTTGCACCGCCAAAAGCTCCCCTTCATTGCTTTTGGTTTCATTCACCACAAACCTAATGAGGTCTTCCTTGGTCGTGTCGAAGGCCAAATTACCTATCCACACCGCAAAGGGTGATTTATTGGAGACAGGTTCGGGCTCTTGTCCATCATCAGTAAGAGGTTTTGGAGCCGGGTTTTTCCGGGCGATCCGGTCCAAATCCAACTTTCCTTTTTTCAAAAGACGTTGTTTTTTTCGGGAAAGGGGGACGGCGGCGTTAAGGTCGATTTCCAATTCACCATCTGACTCAGCATCTGCCGAAGTTGGTTCCACTTCTGCTTCAACCGATTCTGCCTCATTTTCCTCCGAAACTTCTCCAGTCGACTTGCTTTGGGTCTTGGAAGATTCAGAAACAACTTTCTTCTCCTTCTTCTCTTTCTTTCTCTCTCTCTTTTCTTTCTTACTTTCTTTGGAGAGTTCAGACATGGCGATGCTCTTCTGTTTTTTCGCGTGCGCTTCAAGTGCGCGAAGGCTCATATCCAGATGCCATCATAAGGCCTTTCATATCTTTCTTCCTGGATACCATAGTAGCATAGAAATGCCAAAATAGTCCATTATAATAGCTTAGCTGATTATTCCAAAATCAAGAATCTTGTCTTTGAGAATGATTAGTATCTGGACTATATGCAGTCCCAGGATTATCTGCAGTTAATTCAATATATTGTGGTCATTCTCCTGGTCAATTAGTAATTTCATTTGATTTGCAGTTGATAATGAAGCTGTTAAAGCTCCTAAAATGGGCTGTAGATTGATCCACTTAATTATATCCACCAATAAAGTTCAGTTATAATGGTCCTGCACATAAACCCGTTTAATCATACAGCTAATAATAGCATATATGTTAATTTCCCAGTCTTTTTGATCTGGAATATCCCAAATATTCTTAATATTCCAATTATATGACAACCCATGAACCAAAAAATTGAATTACCTCATACAGCCATAAGTGATGTAACTATAAGCTATAATAACCCTTAAACCAATTTGTCTTGATGTTATAATTGAGTAACAATTTAGCTCAAATCCCCAACATCACAATCTTTCGTTTTTATAGTTAGTAGTAATCGATCATGCATGCTATTAATCCAAATTCCAAGTGTTTATGTTCATCATTCATCATGACCGCATTAGAAAGTAGCAGTACCTGCAGGTCCACCAGCAATTCAAAACATACCTATTAGTCAGTGGTGTTAGTATAGTTTTCTCAGTATTAGTAGTATTTGTTCAGTACCATAAGTGTTGGAATAGTAGTAGTAAGTCATCAAGTGAAAAGCAGTAAGTAGATTATTACCACAGTCAACAACAGAGTGGTAGTACTCTTAGTATTAGTAGTATCAAGCAGTATAAAGAACTCTTTAGGCAGTCTTAATCTTCTGTCAGTATGCAGTCACCATTGAGTAGTATCAAGTCATATCAAGTCACACTTCAGGCCGCACAAAGTACTCCTCAGTCTAAGTCAGTATCTTTGAGTAGGCCAGTAATAAGAAGTCAATATAAAGTCAGTGTGAAATCTGCTCAAAATAGTATATAGTAATCTTTAGTCAGGTTTTGTATTTGCCACTATTAAGTAGTATGGAGTCGATATTTGCCACTATTAAGTAGTATGGAGTCGGTATGAAGTCGGTATAAAGTCAACTTTTTGTAATATCCACTACTATAGAGCAGTAAGCAGAGTATTAGCAAACTTCAAATCCAAGTGGTAGTACTAATAGTATTAGTAGTATTCAGCTAATTCATTTGTATACTAAAAAGTGCCTTGATGTAGAAACCATGTCGAAGATAAAAAGCAGTAAATCGAGTAGATCGTAGGAAGGAATGGAAAGAGCGTAGAATGTAAAATTCGGGAGTGGAGATATCGAAAAAAAGCTGTAAGAAAAAAAGAGGAGGGACGCCTGCTTTTATATTCTGTTGGTTGCAATTCGGTGCGGGGTTTCAGATTGTGCATATATCTGGTGGCGATATGCGCGAACATTGGTTGCAATTCCAAAAGAATATATAAGGACTGCGATTCCCCCCAAAAAATATTCCTTTGATTTTTTCCACTGTGAATATTCTGACTTTACAATTGGCAATTTTACCCGTCATCTCGTGTCTTACTATGGTGCTGATACAAGAATCATCCTGATATGTTGCTGATTTGATACTGATACATACTACAGATTTCAAGTAGTATCGAACCAGAATTGAATGATCCATAGAGAATCACATCCATATGAAATCAGAGCTCCAAAGATTCAGATCCATATGAAATCAGATCCACAGAAAATCAGAGCTCCAGAAAATCAGAGCCCCAGAAAATTAGATCTATATGAAATGGCGTGGAAGAATAAGGTGATTTTATATTAGCCAGATATCTAATCATCACATTGACCTTGTTATTTATGATCCAACTTCCTTCACCTCCGTCTCCAACTATTGCTACTTCCGGATACCGTACTTTGGAAATCCAGCTTTGACTCCAATGTTTTCGAAAAAGATAAAAAAGAACATCTTCTTAGTTCATTGTTGGTCATGATTAGGAACCTTCTACTAACTTGAAGAGATGATGAGTGATTATAAGCACTGTATGTTTGATGGGAGCACTGCCGATTACTACTATCTACTTCTGTCTACTACTTTCCGCTGACTACTGACTCTACTGGTACGATACTTGGATCCTGCATATTTCTACGAGTATACACTGACTGTATACTCAAATGACCTCCTTCTACAGATCAATTTTCGATGATTCTAAAGCGGGATTAACAAATGCAGACTGATATAGCCTCAGAATGGACGCTGCTTCTCCGAATGTGCTATATTGGAGGAATTGGTGAAGAGCCCTCGGAAAAGCTGGAACTCGCATGGGCCTATTAAGTTCTAAGCTTCACCACAATACGTTCACCTTCAAAAATTACCATTAAAACGGCCGGAATTCCAGTATTCCAACCAACCTATGTTTATATTGGTATGATGAAAAAACCGTCGTTTACGTTGGGCCTTTTTCTGCTGAGGTAGCCTGGTGCACGGGTTTTATTTGCACCCACCAGTCCCATTCCGAGGTGCCCCAGCCAATTCCGAGGTACCACCACATACCACCAAAACCCCAACACCAAACACCCAAACCACCAAACCACCAAACCACCAAACATCCAAACACCAAAACCCAAACATCCAAACATCCAAACACCAAAACCCCAACACAAAACCAGCCAAAATTTCTATGATCTCTGTTGACTTTTCAGTTCCATGGCCTTACATTATCAGTGATCACGTGGGCTGCTTTCCGGTCTGCGTGCGCGCAGTCATTGCATACCTCATACTAGCAATATAAGATCCGACCAACAACAAACAATCGTCAGTCAACAGTCAATAGCCAATAGAAATTGGTGGATAAGTCAGGATTAGTCAGCAATAGTCAATAGCCAAGAGCCAATCACATTCCGTGGATTAGTCAGTGGATTAGTCAGCAAGATTGGTGACTGCTCATTTAATTAGTGGATCAGACTATGGACTCCTCTGAACAGAGCGGCCTGGCGATACACCAGAGAAAAGGCAGCTCGGACTCAGCGCTCGAGGAAATGGATATGGAGGAGGAAAATGAGTTTCCCCGGGGTTTGGCTCGGAGCAACTCGGCGCTGAGTGCTTCGTTCCTCGACCTCTCCAAACTCCTCCTTGTTCCGGAATTCGATTTTGGTTATGGCTTTGACCAAGTCAGCGGGTCCACCAAGAAGAAATTCAACGATATGAAGAAACTTACTCAGGACCAATTGCGTCGTTTTAAGAGTAGTGATGGGTCTGTGCCTGCACACAAGCGCCGCCACAAACCTTCCAAGTTTCTGGCCCAGGATCTAGCCAAGTTCCAAAAGTCTCTTAATAGACGCTTCAATAAGGTTGATGGATTGGTGCAGGAAAGTTTGCAGAGTTCAGCCACGCAAAAGGCCTTCTATGCGTTTGCTGTGGGCTTAATAGCTGCAGCTGGTTACGTCATTGGGAAGTACCCCACGTATTTTCCCATTTTCCATACCGTTCTTTTTGCCTTGCTCATGCCCATACGTTTCTATACGTATTTCAAGCTTGGGTACCAATACTACTTGGCGGATTTGTGCTACTATGTCAACGTGCTCTTGCTCCTTTTCCTTTGGGTCTTTCCTTACTCCAAGTCGCTTTTCATCTCGGTCTTTTCCTTAACTTTGGGCACACTCTGCTTTGCGGTGATCACGTGGCGCAATTCGTTGGTGTTGCATTCCATAGAAAAGACCACGTCGTCCATTATCCATATCATGCCTCCGCTCACCATGTTTGTGTTGGTGCATAAGACTCCCAAGGACTACGTGGCCATTCGGTACCCGGCAATCTCCGAGATCCAGTCGTGGAATTTTGTCTATGGTATCATTTCCACATCCATCTACTATACCATCTGGCAGATGTCGTACCATTACTTCATCACGGTGAAACGGAGGGACCAGATCGCCAAGGGGAGGGTCACTTCATTTACATTCATGAAGAAAAAGCAGAGCAAGAGCATGTTGGGTAAATTCGTCAACTCCTTACCCAAGGCCTGGATGCAGGTTACGGCTTTTACCTTGATCCAGTTCATGTACCAGATCCTTACGATGTTGTTGTGTCCCATCTGGTTCAAGTCGAAACATGCCTGTGCAGGTTTCGTGTGCAGCATCTTCTTGTGGTCGGCATATAATGGGGCCACGTACTATATCGAAGTGTTTGGCCGGAGATTTGAGAAGGAAGTCAAGCATTTAAAGGACGAGGTCGATGCATTGCAACAACAATTGGACCGGTCCACATCTGACCGGCTGTCTCCTTTATTGAACGCATCCAGTTCAACTTCCGAGGTACCTCTGCAAACCTTGAGCTAGATAATAAGGGATTGATAATACTTGAGGTAGTGGTTTATTTTCTGGTATTGTTTGAATAAGTCTAGAAGAGTGGGGAAAGCCCTGGGTTGGATGCAGGACCGACTAATGCTTACTAGTTAAAAACTACAGCATCAAAGACTATAATTTATGTGATAAGAGTTAATCTACAGTTAGTGGAGATGATGGTGTGTGCAGGACACACGGGAGCAAATCTTCCCAACCAATGACTTATAGACGAGCAAACACTCTACCTTTCGCTTTTTTCCCGTCTAAATCCATGAGTTATGAATTAGTACCGAATCCTATAAGAGAGGTATTGGGTACTTAATGAGTTTCGGGAAGAAGAGACTCACAAACACTTTTTCACATTGGTCCAATATTGCAGTAGTTGTAAATTAGCATTTATAGTGACACTTAGGAGCACAATTCAAGAAGTATAGCTATAGTAGTATAGGCCCAGTTTAGTTAGAGTATAGCGGTCCTGTGGTGTATACAGTATAGCATAGTCTGTAGCATTGCAGTCTGTAGCATTGCAGTCTGTAGCATTGCAGTCTGTAGTATTGCAGTCTGTAGTATTGCAGTCATATCCAGTCAAATGGTAATGGTAAATAGCCATGTCATTATAGTGATGTTAAACTGTCTATACTCCTGGACTCCACTACTATGGTATAGTAGTAGTTATAGTAGTTTAGCTATATTCGTATAATACCAGTATGGTATAGTAGTAGTAAACTAGACTAGACCACCTGGCCAATATGTGCAGTATAGCTAGGATTAAACTTGTACTAGATTAAACTCGTACTAGATTAAACTTGTACTAGATGAAATTTGTATCAGGTTAAACTCGTATCAGATTAAACTTGTATCAGGTTAAACTCGTATCAGATTAAACTTGTATTAGTATAGTTCTAGTAAGGGGAAAAAGTTGGTACTTTGAAAATAGTGACATATCGGTAATGGTAAAAAATGGGGTAAACAATGGTAAAAAATGGGGTAAAAAATGGGGTAAAAATGGGGTAAAAAATGGTAGAAAAATGGTAGAAAAAATGGGGTAAAAATGGGGTAAAAATGGGGTAAAAAATGGTAGGAAAAAAGGGGTGACATGGAAGGAGTTGCCTTATTATATATTCGCACTTCATGCATGTGTGGTTACAAAAGGGGTTTCATCTTTTGCAGCCTCGCGAATATATAAGAGACTCGTCCGCACCTCGCCACCAAACTCTTTTTTTTTTATACCATGGTTGTTGAGAGCTTTTTTGGAACTGATTCTACTTAGAGTGTGAACAATTAGTTGTGGTTAGTTTGGTTACAGGATTTTGAACAGTATACTTTTTTTAGATACGTTACCAGATATTTTATTAGATACGTTACCAGATACTTTATTAGATACGTTACCAGATATTTTACCAGATACGTTACCAGATATTTTACCAGATACGTTACCAGATATTTATTCCACTATTCAATCCGTCTTTCAAGCAGATCAGCTTAGTGCTATATACCCAGAAATATGGTGAAAATACACTTGATCAGTATTTATTGGTATGGATATGAGAATACCTATCGTTATGGAAGTCTGTCTATACTGTTAAACTCTGGACCTTAGCTGGTTGATAAGCTGGAACTCTTACGGAATTGTTCTCTGGTACTCTAGTCGGCGTGGCACTTTAGCTACCACTTTAGTTCTTTGTGTTCTAGTCTGTGTCTAAACTAACACTAGGAAAATACCATTTCATCTCCATAACTGAGCAGATTCAATCTGCAAGACCCTGTTTGACTGGCCTCTTCTTCTGTAGTTGCCGTGTCTCTTTGGGACCACCACCTTCATGCAAAACCACAATCTGTTTCATCTGCTCCTGCAAAACCACAATGTGTTTCATCTACTCATGCAAAACCACAATCTGTTTCATCTGCTCATGCAAAACCACAATCTGTTTCATCTACTCATGCAAAACCACAATGTGTTTCATCTGCTTTCTTATACTCTGAGGTACTGGTTCCTCACGTTGAACACTCCGTCTTGTTGCGCTTTGCTAACTTTCGCATAGAACACCAAACCATTGTTCTTTTAACTCCAATAAGTAAGGCACTCCAGTGATGATCTTAATCATATATACTCATATCTGAATCATATATATTTGTATATATATTCATAACCTTTCTGACTCTGGTATGACTGATGACTGGAGTATTTGATACCTCAAAAAGTGGGAAAGCTTTGCTTTATATAGATCAATGATTAGGACCTTAACCCGGGAAGAACTCTCCTTCTGCTTCTTCTGGCCATTAAAATCAATCCTTTATTCTTGAATAATTCTTAAGAGTTATTATTGGTTCTTTCTATTTTCTGTAGTGGAGTAATCTCCTAAATCTCTTGAATTGCCTTTCCTGCAGGATGCATTCTGAAATACACATCTCGAAGATCTCATTGGCTCCTTCCATATTTTTTGAATGGCTCTTTCCGTATTACTCTAAATGGATCCTTCCATATTACTCTGAATGGATCGTTATATCCAGGAGTCAAAGCTTAAGAGTTTTTCTTCAACCTGCATTCTGAACCCATGACTCGCTTTCTCTCCTCATATGCTTCTGTATACCTTCAACCACACACCATTCAATTAACAATTGGTATAATTGCTATAATTCCTATAATTCCTATAATTGCTATAATTCCTATAGTCAATAAAAATCGATACTATAAAAGTAGATGGTATACAGGATTTAGATTAAGCCTACATTTCAGTATCATGGTCTTTGGACATATTATACCTTTACTAAAGCCATAGATGCCCATATTTAAATTTGAAAACCATTCTATAAACCCCTAAATCCGCAAATCCCTTATTTTAATATCATTGTATTATTTTAATATCATTGTATCATTGTATCATTGTATCATTGTATCATTGTATCATTGTATCATTGGAATTCTCATACTCATGTGTCCGGTTTTACCATATGCATTAATATCACAACTCATACGCCTTTTCCAACAATGACTATATTTTTATACTTACTTTTCCTTCATTTTAATATTTCTGTTCCTTTATTCAATACTGCTGTTCCTTCATTCAATACTGCTTTTCTTTTGTCATACCAAGATTCATGTGTATTTATTAGCCATAAATCCAGCAGACATGGTTGAAGGTATGAGACTCGCACGTTTGGTAGGCACTGCATATTAAATCCATAAGTTTAGTATGCAGGAGGAGCAGATGTAATTATACAAGAGAGTCGCCAGCGAACTGGAAATGGACCGGGCCGAGTATCGGAAACAAGATACGAAAAGGTGTTTGAGAAACTCACGGTGATACTCCGATGAAGGAGGTATCAGGTAGCAGTAGGAGTTGTAGTAGTCTGTAGTCAGTAGTACTACTACTAAGAGTTGTAGCATTAGCAGTAGTAGTAGTTGGAATGGTTGTTCTCCTAGTATTAGTACTACTCCTAGTACTACTAGATTCTGCTAGCAGCAGGAGTGGTATTTGTTGTAGAAATACTCAGTAGTACTAGTACTGGTAGTAGTACTAGGAGTACTAGGAGTACTAGAGGACTGATAGAAGCAGTATCAGTAGTAATGGATAAGTCACTAGAATCTTATTAAGAATAATTAAGAATGAGGTTTAATCAGAACGGTCGGAGGATGAGGCAGACGGAGACTCGTGCTGTGGATCCAGGTCGGTCGTTGGTCTATAAAGCGAGTTTCCTGTATAGAAAGCGGGTTCCCTGTATAATTGTTGTCCATGCCATTGAGGCGAAAGAACAGTCATGGCCATATGGCGTGGACACACGGTTCAAGTCCAAATAGTCAATTCAAGTACTTCCATTTGAACCACCTCAAACCATCCACTCCTTATCATTGGTCATAGTTGCAATCTCGNGTCAATTCAAGTACTTCCATTTGAACCACCTCAAACCATCCACTCCTTATCATTGGTCATAGTTGCAATCTCGTGATCTTCAATGCAAGAGACTACTCGTCACTGACCTGAGTTATCTGGGCCTTCTACATCTGGAATCTACATCTGGAATCTACATCTGGAATCTACAGCTGGAATCTACAGCCTGGAATCTACGTCTAGTCATTCTTTCTTACCGACAAAGGTCTCCACATCTTAGCCAAATCTTCCGACTGGCCATGCAACGCCTAGAGTCGTCTTCTCAAAGCTTCATTATA
>NLAC01002039.1:0-11743 GCA_002374635.1 Metschnikowia sp. 04-218.3
TGAAGGTTTGGTTCATGGGATTCTGTCACGGTATCTAGGAGACTTTTGTACATGATATGGAGATACTTAGGAGACTTTTGTACATGATATGGAGATACTTAGGAGACTTTTATACGTGATGGAGATACCTAAGAGACTTTTATACGTGATGGAGATACCTATAGTACTCTTGCAGATGATACAGGACAGTGGCAGCAGTTGGGCTGGTGATGGAGAAGGGTTATATCGGATACAGGACAGATTCCTGCTATGTTCAAGACGGAGTTTTGTCATAGTATAGCATGAGATACTAGCTTGCATACAGAATCGACGTCCGGATGTGGTATTAAGTTGAGAATATTGCTAACATTCGCATATATACGAACAATCTGATTGGTCTTGAATACTCTAATAAGGTTCTTCAGTGATCATCTCAGTCATTTCTATTTTATAAAGTTCTTTCTGTTTCTGGTATGACTGGACATTTTCATACCTTCAGTGGGAAACTCGCTTTATAGAGGGAAACTCGCTTTGAGACACTGTTCAACAAGTTGTACCAAGATGGACTTATTGGAAATGACTTGTTCAAGCAATTTGTATTGCCGAACCAAATGCAGGAACTAGAATTGAAGGAACTCGTTCAAGAATGTCAGATGTTCAACAACGACTGGCCCGAATCGTTCTTCCCTATTTCACAGGAGATTTGGTATAATGAAGCTTTGAGAAGACGACTCTAAGCGTTGCAGATTCCAGGCTGCAGATTCACCAGCTGCAGATTCCAGGCTGCAGATTCACCAGCTTCAGATTCCAAGCTGCAGATTCACCAGCTTCAGATTCCAGGCTACAGATTCCAGGCTGCAGAGTCACCAGCTACTGATTCCAGGCTTCAGATTCCAGGCTACAGATTCCAGGCTGCAGAAGGCCCAGATATCTCAGGCCAGTGACGATGAGTCTCTTGCATTGAATATCACGAGAATGCAACTATGACCAATGATAACGAGTGGGTCGTTTGAGGTGCTTCAAATGGAAGTACTTGAGTTGAGTATTTGGACTTGAACCGTGTGTCCACGCCATATGGCCATGACTCTGTTCTTTCACCTCAATGGCATGGACAACAATTCTATAGAGGGAACCCGCTTTATAGACCAACGACAGACGTGGATCCACGGCACGAGTCTCCGTCTACTTCATCCTCCGACCATTCTGATTACTCCCTCATCCATGATTCTCAAAGATCTGTCATTGGCGTCTGATACCTTGATCGGAGTTCTCACCGTGAGTTCCTCAAACCCCTCTTCTTGAATGCTCCTGCACAAAGGCTTTTCTTCGGTCTCTTATTGGATCCTTCCTTCGGATCCTGTTTCCGATACTCGGCCCGGTCCATTTCCAGTTCGTTGGCAGCTCTGTTGTGTGATTTCATCTGCTCCTCCTGCATACGCTAGGATTCGGTCTGGTGTGCAGTACACTGCTAAAATACAGAAATATCCACCAGTTGTTCTGTTGAGGTCCAAACTTCCAAGATACCAAGGGTGGCCGGAATTGTCGGAATATGCATCTGATTAAAATACCAAATTGACTTTGCTCTTTTGGGATGCAGACTGACTCTTTTTGGATGCAGACTGACACTTTTGGGATGCAGACTGACTCTTTTTGGATACAGACTGACTCTTTTGGGATGCAGACTGACACTTTTTGGATGCAGACTGACACTTTTTGGATGCAGACTGACTCTTTTTGGATGCAGACTGACTCTTTTGGGATGCAGACTGACTCTTTTTGGATGCAGACTGACACCTTTTGGATGCAGACTGACTCTTTTTGGATGCAGACTGACACCTTTTGGATGCAGACTGACTCTTTTTGGATGCAGACTGACACTTTTTGGATGCAGACTGACACTTTTTGGATGCAGACTGACTCTTTTGGGATGCAGACTGACTCTTTTTGGATGCAGACTGACACCTTTGGTTCGTGCATATGAATCTGCACGGTGGCCGATGGACTTGATGACTCGTATTCTAGTCTCTGACAGCAGAAGAACCAGTTGAAGTTTGAGAGATCCAAAAGGTTCATACAGGGCTCTTTCAAGGAAATTGTTTAGTCCAAAAGAGGAATGTCCATCTCCCCAAGGTTTTCCGGTTGTGCTGTTCGGCCACACTTTTCAGTGAGCCCTAGAGATGTGAGCTTCTGGATGGTTTCACAATCTGTGTGTGTGGCCCAGCACAAATCATGTGATATGACACTCGAAAGCCAGGCATTATACTGAGCTTGACCTCTACAATGAGCCTGAGCAATGTATAGTTGAGGCTGAAACTGTGCAAGAACCCAACGTCAAGTGAGTCACGGCCTTTTGGGATTCTTGCATTCAAGACCTGGGAATTCTTGTATTCAAGACCTGGCAATTCTTGTATTCAAGACCTGGGATTCTTGCATTCAAGACCTGGGATTCTTGCTACCAGTGTATGGAACGAATACGCTCCAAGCCAAATACTATGGTAGTTTCTTACTCTTTCATCTCTATATTCTCTAGTATAAGTAATGGAGAATTCTCTATTCTGATACAGAAAGAATAGAATGATTTTTTTTAGCTTTAATAGTTTTATATTTAGGTGCAAGAATTGAATCCATGTGGCATTTGGGAACCGCCTTATGTGCAGGACACCCCCGGTTTGGTCACGTGATGTATTTAAACTCAACTCTACTGGACCAAATACACCAGATTATATATTTTCCAAAGACTCAAATAGTCCTGCAATTCCGGAGATGCTATAGAAATTGAGAAATTGTGAAAATAGCTTTTGGTGGACCGGAGAATGTGACCCATGTCAATAGGTCGGAACTGGATATAAGCCCCGGAACTGGATATAAGCCCCGGAACTGGATATAAGCCCCGGAACTGGATACAAGCCCCGGAACTGGATATAAGCCCCGGAACTGGATATAAGCCCCGGAACTGCATACAAGCCCCGGAACTACTACTACTATTATCAGTCTAATATATTCTTTCCAACTATTCTACACTGCAGATCTAGATATTATAGAATAAAGCCTCTTGTGCAGACCGATGTTACCTGCACGCAACCACTGCAGAATACTGGAGTGAACTGAAAGAGTAGGCAGTATTCTTGGTGTGGGAATCAGTGAAGGCAGTCTTGATCCACGTGATTGGATATTTCTGTATATCCCGAAATCAACTCAAAGTACCATTGAATCTCCACTTCAAATTCCTGGAGAACGCCTGCGTTCCTCCAATCCACTCCCTCCCTCCACCTCCACCTTTCCTCTAAATTCTCCTCTCTTCTTCTTCTTCTTCATCTCTGCGATTGTTTCTCATTCTTCTCAAATAGATCCATCATTTAGGTTCATCAAAGAAAACTGATATCAATATCATGTAGCCACAATTCCGTAAACTGTCGGCTTGAGCTGCTGGAGGTGCTAGAGAGTAAGATCTGAAGCGCAACAAGAACCTCAAATTGCACATTTTCGAGAAGAACTCACCATAGATCACTTCTTAGAAGATGGCTGGTTCTTCAAACGCCATATCTTCATTTGATACGGATCAAAAGAGCACATCAATCCTCGCATATCGTTGGGGCTGTATGGAGAAGCGCAAAAGAGGATCATTCTTGAATCTGAGTCTCAGTCTTCATATTCTTCGGTCTTCTTTCTGTCCTTCTTTCTCCGACCTTAGACCTCATGTTCCGAAATCTCCTGCCTTAACTTCATTGAAACTTTGGGCCACGGTGAGTAGTCACCCAGCCAAACATTAAATGTCACCAGTCTTTCACATGTTCTGATGTTCAGATATTCACATGTTCTGATGTTCTGAAAGATGCACATGACAATGTTCGAGTGCTTGAAGAAGTTCAAACTTAAAATTCTCCCAGAAATCACACCAGAGTCGGAATCGACCCATCTTTCTAATGATCCCTGCCAATGAAGATTTCTCCCAACCAATTAGGAGATTCATGTGGAGAAGAGAGAGCATAGTCAGGTAGCAGTGGATTCTATGCGTAGACCCCAATTCTTCAGCCAATTTTGATCCAAGCTTAACCTCCATCATACCTCCATGATCACCTTCGATTGTTCTTAAGCTTTATTGCTTTAACCTTTGATTTAGGAGAACGTTTCATAAAGGGGAGGCAGGATCTCCTCAGAAAACCCAAGAACCAAGAAACAAAACAATCATGGGATTTCATGGCTTGGAATTCGTCATGTTATGGATGCAATTGAAGACACAAAAAAATCGTCCCTTGGCAGTATGCATTGTCCATTGCAAGTCATAATGATCAATACCAATAAGAAGATCTGTATAAGCTACAGGAACAACCTGTGGGGCTCAAAATAGAATATGATGAAACAGATAGTCCTCCAACATCACATCATTATCTTGAACTGTTCCTTAAGCTTTAAAGTCGTTCCTTAAGCTTTAAAGTCGTTCCTCAAGCTTTAAAGTCGTTCCTCAAGCATTAAAGTCGTTCCTCAAGCTTTGAAAAGGCTTTTGAACACGTTTCTTCACATTGACACAAGTTCCTTCACCTTTAAACAGACTCTTTAACCCAATCCTTATGTTCTCCAAAACAACGTCTAGTGATCTTTCTCTTTCCTTTCACTCCCCAAATGGTCCCAGATATAATTACTAATAAAATAGTCAGAATACTTCGGGTCGATCTCCAAGAGACTGGCCGCATCCGTGGCCCGATCAAATATCATCACCTTATCCCGACCAGAATGTGGCTCTATGTGTACGCCCAACTTGTTGAAAAGGGCAATTTTCATGGAAGTAGTATTGAGGTTGTTGGCAACATTGGCTGCTAGCGCCTGCTCCTTCTGCTGCTCATACTCCTCTTTTTGTCTGGCCAATTTGATTTTCACCATACTCATTTGATTGATACAACTTTCAAGTTCCGTAAGTTGTTTTGCAAGCGCCACTTTTTCTGTATCCAATTCGACGGATTTAGTGTTGAGGAGTTTGAACACATCATCGAAATCGGAAGGGGAAAAATTGGACAGGGGGCCCACAGTTTCAAGAATCGAGTTGCTGGGCATTCGAAGCACTTTGAGTTCGTTGGCGATTAGCGTTAGCTTGGCGTCTAGCTCCACGACTTCGGCCTCGAGCTTGTGGAGCTTTTGCGCGCGGACATCCGAGAGCTGCGCCTGCATATGGCCGATCCTCTCTAAGCTAAGAAGATCTGGTTGAGTTTCAAATCCATCGATGGCTGATTGGATGAGATTGTGGGGGGGTTCATCAAGCATGTTGTTGTTTGAGGGGAGATTATGAGAGTATAATGTCGCATTAATACATAAGCACTGCATCTAGGCGCGCAATCCTGCAGAAAAGAAATGAATCCTGCAGAAAACAATATGAAACAAAATCCGTACACCAAAACATCCGCGCACCCGTACACCCGTACACCCGTACACCAAACACCCGCACACCCGCACACCCGCACACCAACAATATACTCAACCCTCACCACCATAACCCCTCTATACATATGAGTCTGAGACCCTACGATAACAGTGAACTCCCCACCAACCCCAACCTTCCTGCATGGATTCTATCGCCCAAAGAAGAGCGCGTTTGTTTTGAACGGTGGAGAAAAAAGGCCTTCGCTCGCTGTGACGAGCTCATCAAACTCTACGTTGCTTGTTCCAACTCCTACGAAAGTCCCGTTGACGCCATGAAAAATTGTGACCAAATCAATAAACAATCCCAAGAGTGTGTACAGAAATTCCAAACCATGGAATATTTGGATCAGGAAAGAGACATTTTGATTGCTGACAAGACCTTAAAACAGAAGATTTACAGACAGAGATTGGCCGAGCTTGCGCTACTGAGTAAGGTGGAGAAGTAGAAGGAGAAGGAGGAGAAGGAGAAGGAGAAGGAGGAGAAGGAGAAGGAGAAGGAGGAGGAGAAGGAGAAGGAGGAGGAGGAGGAGAAGGAGAAGGAGAAGGAGGAGGAGGAGGAGAAGAAGGAGGAGGAGGAGGAGGAGAAGGAGAAGGAGAAGGAGGAGAAGGAGAAGGAGAAGGAGAAGGAGGAGAAGGAGAAGGAGAAGGAGGAGGAGAAGGAGAAGGAGAAGGAGAAGGAGAAGGAGAAGGAGAAGACGTCGAAAGTATAAGAAAAGGGTTTTATTGTCTTATAATGTTTAAGATTGTGCATAGTATTTCATAAGACGATAATAGTACTATTTTATAGTTTTATTTCTAGTTTTATTTATAGTTTTATTTATAGTTTTCTTTTGTAGTACTGAAGATTCTGTGGTTGTATTCTTTGCCTGGTCTTATGTGCAGGACACACAACATTATTCCCAATTAAATAACAAAGGGTATTTATAAATCTATTAAAGAATTGAAATGAGTCAATGAAATGTGAATATCTTAAAGCTTTAGGGGATTAGAGAGTGGTGATGGTACCCTCGGAATTCAACCGGGGGTGGGTCACGTGACTTATACTCATAAACCGATATCTCCACCAAAACTTCCGATTTAAAGCTCAGAATTACAAATGTTTCTTTTGAACCCAAGGAGAATGCATTCAAGCTTTTAAATCTGTAATTTCTGGATTTTTGTGGAGGATAAAATATCCCAAGTCAAGAGGTCGGAACTGGATATAAGCCCCGGAACTGCCATTCCGACCCAAAAAGTACCCCCGGTGCACCATATATCCTCCAAAATCCCCCCTCGGAAATGGTGATTTCAATCGATACTCAACCAAAACAATCTGTAGTACTAGACTATTACCCCCTAGTTATTCCCTTTCCGGAACACCCTCCGGATATCCCTGATTGGGACTTCCGGAGGTTTCCATTGCATCGTTATGCAGGAGTAATTCGGTGAAGTTACCTCTTTCAGCTGTAATCCTGCATACCGAAGCATGTGTCATGTCCTTACATTTCTCCGGTTCAACCCGTTTTATGCGGCTCTTGCATGAGGGTTGATGCTGAAACACCCAGTGCGTTGCAGCCAAGCAACGGTTGGTGCATTGCGTCTGTGACGCACCAACCATTTGTTTCAGGTTTACGAGCCCACTTATTATAAATACCCCTTCTCCCCCCTCAGTTGAAATCACCACCATTTTTTTACTAATACAAATTTGTATAGAACTCAGAACCTTATGACTGAGTTTCAAGAGTGTTCCTTGAGTTATTATCAATAGTGCGTCTGTTCCAATCTTTACATCCAAATGATAGAGTATAGAGGTTATTTAAATGTGGTGAACTAATGAATTGGAGAGTATAATGGAGAGTATGTTGTTATTACTTAGATAGAGTACTTTAAGGGAGAGTATCATTGTTGAAGTTTATAGTGTTAAGGGGGACTAACTACAGGATATAAATGTTACTGAGTCAAATGAATGTCAATGTGACTTGTTATTAAGATATGATGGGATGATTAATACGTGTCAACAATGGTTGGATGAGGATGTGTTGATTTGTTGAATCATGCTGATTTAGAATCTATGGACACGAGTCATTTGAAGCACCCACCAGCTTGCAGTGTTGGGCCTGGCATGTGGAGCCTAAATACAGGAAACCGAGACCACATCCATACCATCAATTACTTGATTAGGATATGGCAAGCTGACTGGCCTTTATTTCTTTGGTTTAAAGTCTCCAATGCCCACAATTGATATCTCCTGCATTTAAACCCACATCATACTCAAGTGGCCCAATCAGTGGTCCTCATTACTGGTTGCACGTTTTTCTGTGGTGAACGTACAGTTCAAGGTGCTTAATCCATTGCCACCTTAATGAGTTTCAGTTTCTTTTCAGATGTGTTTCAGCATACCCAAAATGGGTTCTTGCCAAAAAGGTCTTCAAATTATAGGTCTAACAGAATGACTTCTTGCCATATTCAAACTCCCTCTTTATCAATTTCAATTTCGGGTTTAAAATTGGATTTGCCGAGGAAGAGTACCTATGTGTCTCCTTAATGTACTGCATTGATGCCAAAGAAATTAGTTGGCATTATGATTGGATGACTTGTATAATGGAGCCCAAGAGTCAAGGGTCATGTGACTTCACTCTGTTTGAGTTGCAAGGTGCAGGTTTCCTTCCACACCATGAAGATGTTTCCATTACCCAGCAAAAGGTGACCTGGTTTTTCTTTGTTTTGAAGCATGACACCTGTTGTTTTATATCTGTTCTGTTTCAGATGTGTTTAAAGGGTATTTCAGGCTTGTTTCAGGTCTGTTTCAGATCTGTTTCAAGAGAGTTTCAGATCTGTTTCAAGACTGTTTCAAGTCTGTTTCAAGACTGTTTCAAGACTGTTTCAAGTCTGTTTCAAGAGAGTTTCACGTCTGTTTCAAGAGAGGTTCAGATCTGTTTCAAGAGAGGTTCAGATCTGTTTCAAGTCTGTTTCACCTCAGTTTCAACCCGTTTCAACCCGTTCCAAATAACCTTCATCCAGTTCCAGTTTCAAACATCAAAACATCAAGAGATCCAATTTCTATATTCATTGTTCAATTATTGGTATATGCACATTCATGGATTGGTACCTCAATATAAAGAAATCCAGGGCAAAAGAAAAGACCAAAGAAACCAAAAAAACCCCTAATCACGGTTGTGTCTTTGAGTCACCATTATTCCCATTATAATTATTACCGAAAACCTGGTGGCTGGCCATGAAGAGAGACCCGTGCATGATTCCCAATTGTTGGATTGAATCATACTGTGTACAGAGATCCTTAACGAGCAGATCGAATTCCATAAGGTTTGACAGGAGAATGGCTGCTTGTTCATTGAGCTGTGAAAACTGTTTCCGCCGTGTTTCAGAAATCGACATGAGTGTAGGGGTAGAAAGGAGTGTGTTTGTAGTGTTTATAGTGTTTCTAGTGTGTTGGCGCGGGAATGTATATAGGAGTGTATATAGCAGTGCGAAGGGAGTGCATATAGGGATATGAGGAGTGTATATAGCAGGGCGAAGGGAGTGCATATAATGATATTGGGAGTGCATATAGCAGTGCGAAAGGGAGTGCATATAATGATGCGCGATGAGTGTATATAGGGCGTGGGAGTGCATAGAGACGGGTCTAGGGAGTATAGGAGTGTGTAGAGTGTGGAGGCGGGTTCGGGGGATGGATCGGGGCCGCACGGTAATTACCGGATTTGGCAGTTTCAACCCTCACTTCGCACCACCCCACGAAATCTTCAACCTCTACATCTCTCACTCTATACTACATTGATCCTACAGCAACCAATACCATCTACACCTCCCAATACACCTACACACCTGAAACACACCTGAAACAAACCTGAAACACACATGAAACAAACCTGAAACACACATGAAACACACGGAACACCTGTACATCTGAACCACCCTGAATCACCCTTGAAACTCACACCCAGATTTCCCTTATCCCTTTCTACACCCGATGTCGGAAAAACGATACGAGAATAAGTACGCCAAAATCCAGCCGGCGGTAGCAATCAAGCCGAAACCTATAAGGGGCCAATCTCCGAGCAAAGTGTCTTTTGATCCGAAATATGACCCGCTAAAAAGTGTATCCACTATTCTCTCCGATGACAAATCCAATATCAATACGCTGAGGCAATGGGTGCTTCCGCCGAGGCCTCGGCCGGGCCGAAAACCTATAGTGAAGGATTCGGCGGTGTCGATACCGAGATCGGCGGGAATGGGTTCGGGGGCAATGGGTTCGGGGGCAATGGGTTCGGGGGCAATGGGTTCGGGGGCAATGGGTTCGGGGGCAATGGGTTCGGGGGCAATGGGTTCGGGGGCAATGGGCTCGGGGGCAATGGGCTCGGCTCCGAGATCCGGTCCGGGGGCTGGGCCGGGATCTATTCCGGGATCGGTCTCGGGAACCTCTTTGGGGACTTCAATGGTGGCTTCAAAACTGACAAGTTCGGTGATCTCGGGAGGTTCGGGAACCTCGGGAGGCACGGGTGTTGGGAAGAATGGAGGCACGGGTGTTGGAAAGAATGGAGGTCCGAGTGCTGGAAAGATTGGAGGTCCGAGTGTTGGAAAGATTGGAGGTCCGAGTGTATCGGGCTTGAAAACCTCCATCTCCAATAAAATCCTGGACGAACCCGGTACCCCCGTACACCAGGAAGTCACGTGGCTCCAAAAGACCCTTCTAGCCCGTCTCAAGGAACAAGAGCTTGTGCAGAACTACATTGAGGTATTAACCAATCATATCCACGAATTGAAATTGGCCCAAAGTGGAGTCATCACTTTTGATGCTCTTAATCAAGAACCCATCCCAATGCGGCAGGTGCAAACGTCACCTGACCACCTCGACCATATTCACAATGTTCGGGATTTGGACAAGTTTTTGGCCCATTTAACCACACAATCCAAGATCATTCATAGTGTGACCAAGAAATATATCAATGAATCAGGCGATGGAAATTTACAGCTGCAAATTAAACACCAGCTTCGTCTCAAAAAGGAATATGAGACTGCACACAAGCCAGTGCTGCGGCCTGCACACAGGACATCTGTGATAGCACCCCAAAGCACCAATTCCAAGACCCAACCCCCCAAAAATCTCGCTTCAAAAACATTTACACCCAGTCTATTACGTCCAATGAATCTCAATGCTTTTGATCAGGAAGATGATGTCATTGATGTGGACATAATTAAGGATAGTGATATGTTTTCCCGAGATGATGAGAAGTTTAAAGACGAAGAAAGATCCAGGCTCGATTTTGATCGACCAAAAGATGAAGATGCATTTGCTGTGTTTTCCAAATCTCGCAGAAGAGGTTGTGGTTTCTGTACCGGTGATGCTCCATGTCTTTGTTTCGATGCTGATAGTTTATTTGGAGAACGGCGATAAGCTTCAGGATAAATGAAGTTTTAGAACATTCAAATGGGTATTATGATATTGAAAATGTCCCTGTTGTTGATATTGGTTGAACAATTTGATTGTTTAATATTGCATCCGACATATAACCATATCTTGAATATTGATTTGTTATTGGGCTCATCAACATACTGACTTCAAGTGGGCAAAACCTTTCATTTTGAATGATTCTGAATCCAATGTTCTGGGAACCCAAAAATGTGTTCACTTCTTTTCCATGGAAGTTGGGATTTTCCCATGGGTCAGAAATGGATTTGGTACTGGACTCGCTAATGTGAAGTGGAGTTACTCCATAAATGTCCAAGTACACAAGCTCATAGAAATGGCCTTTCGAAACCCTTGGATTCTTTCCCTGTCTGAATGACTATTCAATATTGGAACTTAACCGCATCCAACATATTTAAAAACATCATACAGTAAATGTATGATCAGGAACATATCAAATATACCATGATGGAAAAGTATAATATTGTTGATTAACAATATTCATGTCATAGGAAGGATTATATCCTCACGTGATTTTATCTCGTGCTGGAACGTCTATATCATCTTCAATCTCTAATGTAGGACCTTCAGTAGTTGTGTCTAAACAGATAATTGAACAAGTAGACAAGTAGACAAGTAGTCATTTCAACAAGTAGTCAAGTAGTCAAGTAGATAACTAGTCAAGTAGATAACTAGACAACTAGATAACTAGACAACTAGATAACTAGATAACTAGATAACTAGATAACTAGTCAAGTAGATAACTAGACAACTAGATAACTAGATAACTAGATAACCAGATAACTGCTTGTGATAGTAGAACATAACACCAAGGAATAAGGGCGATGGTTTCAAAACAAACGGCCCACATGTTCTCCCGAGATTTCATTCCACATTCTGCACAATGACTAAAACAAATGTCATTGTAGAAAGATTCCACGTTGATTT
>NLAC01002049.1:0-43836 GCA_002374635.1 Metschnikowia sp. 04-218.3
ATCGTTATAGTCCTCGTCGTCCGAGTTGTTTCCATCCACTACTGGATGTCTGGCCGAATTGTAGTAGTTCGAGCCCCAATTTTCGTGGTTAAAAAGGTCATTTTTTCGTGTTGGATTGAGTGGAGCAACTCCCTCATATTCTTCAAGTTTGACCTGAGGTTCTGGTGTAGTTATGGGCTCAAGCTCCGGGTAAGGCTTAAGTTCTACGAAGAACGCAATGGGTGGAAAGGGCGCGGCAAAGTGGGGGCTGGGCTCGTGCTCCTCATTGTGTTCATTGTCACTAGGATCATAGTCAAATTCCAACAGATGAGTCCAGGAATTGGGAGGAGGAGTTGGGAGATCCGAGAGCAGCGCAGAGCCAAAGATGGCTGGGTACAGGTTGGTTTCTGGGGCTTGTACAGGATCAAGAGTCTCAGGAGAAGCAATGGAAGGATATAACATATTGTTAGTGAGGAGAAAAGTTTCCTGAGGTTCGGAATCTTCAGGGTCTGGTGTTTTCACCTCCATCGAGTTGATACTTGTCTGGTTGGTCAGATTCATGGTACTCAAAAAAGTGGTCATTTCAAGTGGACTATCACTGAACAGGGTAAGCTCTGACATTGGCAGAGAAGCATTGAAAGTTCCGGGATCAGATTCAGGAGGAGAGAGAGCCCCAAAAAACTCATAGTTCACGTTACTAATTCCCAGGTCCGCAAATGGATCTGGAGGAGGTTCTACCGGAGGCCAAGTTCCAGGCATTGGAGCATTGGAGCCAGGGAGAGTCAGGCCAGGGACTGAGTCAATTTCCATTGCGGCCTGGAAGTCGAAGATCAGATCTACAAAAGTAGAGGGGTTAACAGCTTGCATTGCAAAAGGAATAAGGGTTGGAAAGTCTGGAGTCAGGAAAGTCAGGAAAGTCTGAGTCTGAGAGTCTGAGAGTCTGAGAGTCTGGTAACTAAAGTCTGAGAGTCTGAGTCTAAGTTTACTTGGTCAAGTCTGTATTTCTGGAGAATAAAGAGTTGTGTAAAGTAATGTGGAATTCTATATGTGGAACCACGCGGGATTATATGGTGCAGACAGCCCAAGATCTCATTCGGACCAGAGCACAAACACCTTCAAGGCACAAATTCAAGGCACAAATAAAATACAAATAAATTAGAACAAAAGAGAAAAGATCAATGAAAATTTAAAGCACTAAAAAAATTAAAGATTTACCCAATTTGCACCCAAAACTAGTCAAACCAGCCAAACCCAGATCCTAATTTTAGACCAAATCTGGTGCTTGGACAGAGCATGGCTTAGCAGATGCAGTTTTGAATTTATTTAATTTTATACAATTTTAACGGAATTAAGAACTTTTCTTTAGTTTTTAATGCTTCTTTTTCTCGTGATATGCAATGTTGATGAAGTCGCAGTGGAATAGATTTGTGACTTGTGGAGCCACTTTTATGTGTTTGATGCGCATTCGCTCTAAAAAGCGAGCACCAAAAGCGAGCACCAAAAACCAGAGATTTGGAAATAAAGGAGTAACTAAAAAATAAGGTAGAAGAATCTTATAGAGTAATTATTTTCCAAAAATATAATATATATATATATATATATTTTTTTTTGACGGTGATTTTTGGACTCTAGAATACCTGACCATGGACTGAGACCAACTAGATAATTATATACAGTATAATTTCAAGGAGATATCGGTAAAATTTATTATAAGCTTTGGGATGGAGACTCTTATTGCTAGTTCTAGAAATAGGAGTGTATATAGGTAGGCGTAGGAATATTGGTGTAGTGTTGGTGGTTCTTTTGGTGGTACTACTATTAGATGTCTAATATACACTACTATCGATTATATGCAGGTCAGCTTGGGGTCGGTTTTCAAGGTTCCTGCAATTGCAGAGAAACAAAATTTAAAGTGTATAGTCTTACCAATATCAATATGATATATATTAAATTTCCACTTGTTTAATCTCGTGTGGGAAGTAGAAATGATGTCATTCCTCGTGTAGTGGTGCATGTTCCGGTATATAGTCTCAGGAAATACCTGCACATCCGTACATCCCCTAATAAATCACATTCTGCACTGTACATAATTAATAGGACTCTACTCTATTGTACACTATAAAACGTATGGACTGTATACAAGAGTAGGTAAAGATCTAACTATTAACTCGTACCCCATAAATAAACTCGTATATTCCTCTGATCCTGCATACATCTCGCAATATCTCCTAGTGTACTACTAACAAACATTTCGGTGTGTTTGTTCACGTGCCATTACTGTCATCATCTTCAAATAAGTATTGGCTCAGACTGCATATAACCATTATTAAGAAAATTTAGTAGTAATATCTTTTTTAGTATTAGTGGTTTTTTGTTAGATCGTATTTAGCAAATGGGTTATGTGCAGTACGTGATGTTTTAATTAATGGTCTTCTTAATATTGTATGGAACATTTGGTGACTAGTGGATCAAGGCTCGTAACCAATATCCAGAATTGACGGTATTTAAGTTCCAGGAATCTATATGCCTTGTTAGGCCTTGAGTGGCTGAGTAACATAAGTGGAATCTGTACCATCTAGTATGAGCATCATCAATGAAATAATCCCTCTATCCGGCCATTTAATGTGTCATGGCCAGTAATCTACACATTCTAGCATTAAGGATATACTGTACGTAAATTATTCATAAAGTACAGCCAATCAAGTGTTGAGCGGATGTAGATCATTGCACTGTAGCAGAAAAAAACAGAAACTAGTTCCTCACAATCTCACTCTCTAATAATAGTCTCCACTATTCTCTATTCTTCAGTCGCCAATCTTCAGCCTTTAATCTCTAGCCATTATTGTTTGCCTAAGCAATCTTGATCAAGATCTTTCCCTCGGCCTTGTTGGAAGTGAGCTTGTTAACGGCATCTTGGATTTCAGTAGGTGGGTACTCACTATCGATAAACACACGAACCTTCTTCTCCTCCAAGTTCTTCACACACTTGTCGGGCCAAGGACCTGTAGGCGAAAGTAAGATGAGAGAATAGTAGTAGGGGATCAAGCCCAAGAAACTGCGGAACAGTCTAAAGGTCAGGGCACCACCGCCCAAGATCATAGAGATCAAGGAGTCCTTGGAAAAGTCGAGCTTGCTGTCGCCAACAATGGAAATGTAGGATCCGGCCTTGGCTCTTGGCTGGAGCACGTGACCCATCTCTGGGAAAAGGTCCGAGTTTCCACAACAGTCAAACACCACATCAAAAGGCCCCGATTTCTTGACAGACTCCAAGACTGGTCCCAAGATCGACTTGTGCTGAGTATAGTCAATGACGTCAGTGGCTCCAAGCAGACGAATGGTTTCGGTGGTTCTAGAGGAGCACGTGACCACGATTTCCTCCGACCCAAATGTATTCTTGGCCAACTGCACATTGTAACGACCCACAGCAGTTCCTGCTCCCAACACCAACACCTTCTTATAAGAGTTACCCTTGCATACGGAATCCCACATGGACTGGGCTGTACCCAAAACCAAGGGGAAGGCAGCACCCTCTGCATAACTCAAATCCGAAGGAATCTTACGAGCATTGCTTCCAGTCAGTGTCTTGGTGTTGATCAAAATGTACTCGGAAGTAGATCCAAGTCCAAACACATTCTGGAAGAGACCAGCAATACGGTCACCCACGGCAAAACCGGACAGAGCAGCACCTGAGCCGAGTGCCACGATCTCACCCGAGTAATCACTGGCGAAACCCTTTTCTCCCCGGAAAAAAAACGAATTCTGAGTGTTCTTGAACATAAGATCCACAGGGTTAAGCGCAGCATAGTGAACCTTAACCAAGACGTCGTATTCGGAGGCAAGGGTATAGACTCCATTATTTTCTTCAATTGGAAGAGAATCTTGTTTCCAAACAAATGGAGTATCTCTATTGTTGTACTTGATTGCGTTGAATTGTAACATGCTTAAATGGAGTTTTAGTGGTGTGTTATGGTGGCGAGATTAGTGGCAATTTATGGTGGCGATGAGTGCGAATTGCTGGACGTATAGAATGCGCGGTACTGCATATAAACGTGCATGAGGGCGAGCACAGACCTGCACACAATCAGTATCGCAATCTGCACTGAACTAATCTAAACTCTATACTCTATTATATATAAATATTAAACACTTCAATGAGTAAGAAGTCTTAAAGAGAGTGAGTTATGGGTTATGTATGCTAAGATCTATTTTTAGATAATTTGATAAAACTATCTTGTAGGCTAATCTGATCTAAAGAAGTCATACTACACTTTCTATTTAATCCCGGTCCATTTTTATACTCTAGAAATTTTACTACTCTAGAAATTTCCCGATTTGGTCAAATCCTGCTCTTCGTATTCCTCTATTGAAATATACATATAAGCTATTGTACAGGATGGAAAACTATATTATGGGAAGACTGTATGGACTGCACATAGTAGATCGGCTTATATACAGGTTTATAGATTAGAGCGCGATGATTGGATACAGGATACTGCATCAATTCCTTATCACCTTCTGAATTAAGAATATTATAATCTGAAACACTCCTGAAACAATGACATTGCATTTTTTCATGGTTTTTTTTATCAGGTCCTGCATATAGCACGCCAAATTTGAATCTGACAAACCTATAAGCTCTTGATCTGCTTAGTAAAAAACATTGGTATTCTCTTTCTAAACTTGTACTTTTATCTGAGACAATATTTATATGTGGAAGGGGCAAAAAGATTGCAGCACCACAATTTCACACATGGTCTCCCACTGCATTACTCACTGTGGCCCTAAGTGGCTTGACTAACGTTGATCGGACGGGAAACAGTATTTTCCACTTGGTATGGCCGCAACCGAAAAATTTTTTTTTTGTGTTGTTTTAACCTTTCGACTGTTTATTCTCCCTCAACTATATAAATCCTATAAACTATAAATAACATGGACTATTATACAGGTCTAGGTTTATATACAGGAATAGAATGCTTAGCTTAGATCTTGGATATATGTGAAGACTATAGAAGTAAATATGAGGGTATAAAAAGAATCTAGAGTCTTGTAAAATTGTCTCAATTTGGTATTAATAACCGCGATCCTGCATATAAGTCCCAGCAACATGTGCAGTACTAAAACCACCAAATTCACTCTTTTCAAACACAAATTTAATTTCTGCTTCATTTCTGTCTATTATGTATCCCTAAATATTTGTAAATCTCAAAATCATTATTTAAAGTCGGAAGAGCAATAGTATGTCATGGATAATGAATGTGAGAAACCGGGTGTACTGCATATAAGCAAAAATAAATGAAATAGATTGGGGTCTTTTATATACAGGCAGAAGCCAATAGACTGATCTAGAGTATTATATATTGATTACGTAAGAGTTCTAACTTATAAAATAGTTAAAGAACAAATTTCAACCGTTTTTGGTGGTACAATTGTGGGGAAAATGGAGGGAGGAGTGCATATAGTCATTCATAAACAACTAAACACAATTTTCACTTCAAAGAGAATAGTAAAATGTTTTAAAAAATAGTTGATTTAAGAAAGACCAATCTATCATAAAATAGAAGAATTTCCAACTCAAACCCAGTTAAATTCCAATCTCTTAATACTCTTCTAGGTTCCATTTAATGAACAGTTAACTTTTTCCGCTCCTGCAGTAGTCAAAAACTTCTAAACGG
Organism: Metschnikowia sp. 04-218.3; assembly: GCA_002374635.1. NCBI lineage: Eukaryota > Fungi > Ascomycota > Pichiomycetes > Serinales > Metschnikowiaceae > Metschnikowia > Metschnikowia sp. 04-218.3. The sequence continues at coordinate 5,652 of NLAC01002049.1, forward strand.
CCAGCCTAACTTCAGAAGATCAATAGCAAAATCCTCATATATCTTCTTATTGATTCTATTTTTAGATTCATGAAAAAGGGCGTTCAAAATGTTGAAAAAGGAGTCCAAATTGAGTTTTATGGCATGGAGGTCACGTGCCCGCGCATACTAATAGTAAAGAACTCTCATAGTGTACCAAATACCTTCTTCTCTACACCATTTTGTTCAGTAGAAACGCCAATTTTTCAAAGTGAATTCCAGTAAATTGGGAAGAAACCGGATATTGGATTAAATGTACGAAAAAGAAAAAAAAAAATTGAGCGTGATTCAGTGGAAATATTTTCTCATATCTCTCGACGTAGAAGTACCCACTCGAATTCGCTCAAACGGTTGAGACTACCACCACAAAAGCCAAGATTAAGAATTTTCATTTATTTTAAATGATTTTAAAGAGCTTTTCCTAAGGTTTCTCCTTTTTTTTTTTTTAACTAAACTCGATTTCTCAAAGCCCTGCTTCAAAGTATAACGTGCTACTTTTTTAAGGCTATTGATGACTCATTTTGGAGAAACTTTTATACATTCAAAGAACCCCAAAAAGAGTGACGTCTTTTATTATGAGCTAAAAAAAATAGAAAAAAAACGATATGAAGTTTGGACCAAAGGAGACCCTAGATTTCATTGTTCCTGGAAATTCTACTGGTTAAATGACATGATCTCAGCACAACAACCAAGATTTTCATTAATTCGGAAATTTTTATTTTAAGTTAATTCCGGGCTGGAAAGGGCTATAAAAATGATTTAAAAACTAAATCTGAAGTGAAAAAATGAGAGAATTATTTAGTGTTGGTTATTGATGGTTATTATTGATGCATGAAACCCGTACATCCCATAGTAATTTTTTTGATTAAATTCATCAAAAATATAAAGATTCAAACCAAATAATTGTTAACTGCAATATAGATGCAGGACGGCCCAATTCAAGAATAAAATTTGCTCATAATGAATTGAAATCAATTAGTCACGTGGTTCTTTGGGTCATACGTGAGGTTAAATCTTCTAATTATGCGATAAAATTGCTCAAAACTGGGGTATTCATTTAGTTGTTTTTCAGTTGGATCCTTTTTCATATTTTAGCTTTTTCATATTTTTCAAGTGTTGTATTCCTTAAGTTTTGGTTTGTTCCCCGGAATTGATATCTGGTGCTTACCCCGGAATTCATGTCTGGTGCGGCCCTCGTAAATTAAGTCCTGGTGCGGCCCTCGTATTTCGTCATACAAACCGTAGAGATCCATTGATGCGCGCTTTACTTCAAAAGGGGTACTCCTCAGAATCTGTTATAATCTATGGACATCTATGGATCGTGGTTTACGGGTTTCCAGGCTAAAATAATTAAATCCAATTCCATCATCTTTTCCTGGTCAAACGGTTTGTTTCAATGGTCTCAAAATGTATGCACAAGTATGCATGGCCAGTGAAAGATCACCTGTTCCCATAGCCATTGTTAGGGGTTAGGCGTGACTACCAAAGCCAGATTTGAAGGGAGGTTACAAAACCAACGAGGCTTTGTGACTTTGTGTCTTTGTGTCTTTATGACTATAAATAGACCGATTCCCACATTTTTTTTGGCTTGAAAATCTGGCTTTTAATAACCGTTCCTCACTTCAAATCCACGCCTTCTTCTCCTCCTTCCATCATGAGAATAAACAACTTGTTTTTTGTCTCTTTCATTGCTTCCATTGCTTGGGCAGACTCTTCCACTTCATTGTCTTTCTTTGTAAATGTCAATGGGACTTTTATGCCGCTTTCTCGAACGATACTTGGTCCTGGAGTCAGTGCATATTCTTATGGTGACTTATCCAAAGCTACTATGTATTTTTTGCAAGATGACAATGACAATGCCAACAGTACGGAAAAGTGTAAAAGATCTGATATTTCTGAAAATTATGAAAATTATGAAAATTTTGGTGTGGTGAACGACAATTCCGACCTTTTTAGCTTGGGTAATGCTGACCATAAGACGAAATTGAAGCTTGATGATGACAAAAAGGTACTCAATTCGATCTACTACTCGTGTCCGGTTTCCGGCGTGAATATCATTACTGACACGATCTTATCTGACCATTGTACCCAGACAGACATTTACTTCTTACATTCGAACAAGACAAACGACCAGAAATCTGATGTGTTGGAGCATATGCCTCGGAGAAAAGAAACAGATATTTCTCTGGAAGTCCAAAAGAATACTTCCTCAGTGTCCCGAAACTTGCCATGTATATTCCATGTATTGGTCGGCGGTCGTTTCATTCCCCTTGGACACCATGTATATCCACTTCCTGGAAACAATTACAGTGCACTCTGTTACGGACCAACATGCAGCGACCCTGTGGAATTCGTCACAGAGGGTTCCTATGCTATTGCCATGCACACAACAAATAATGGGTATGTTGGGTTGGTCGCTGCAGTTCTTACTTTTGGCAGTACCATGGATCCGACCGACTTGGGGTTGGATGCTGATCGGAGGCTCCGCAATTATAATTACTTTGTGTGCCCTGGCCCTGCCGGGATTCAACTCATTACTGCTTATGCATACATACCCGCCTGTTTTTCTATACAGGTCTACCTCTTACATAGCGGTGCAGCTTTGAATGCTGATAGTTTGTCTGTGGAAAAAACTTTACGGAGAGGAGTAATTGAGGAAGAAACGGTTGAGGAAGAAACAGTCGAGGAAGAAACGGTTGAGGAAGAAACAGTCGAGGAAGAAACAGTTGAGGAAGAAACAGTTGAAGAAATGTCATTATTTGATTGGTATAAATGAAATGGAAGTTTCTGAAAAACTGAACTGACTTCCTATCTGTGTTCGGAACTCATCAGTATACCTCTCCGTTACGAAATAGGATGAAACTGTCCGGATTAGGATGAAACCTGTCCGAAATAGGAATGAACTGGCCGAATTAGGAATGAGTACATTGTGAGTGACCTACTGATTTCCACTGAAGGCTATTTTGATCTCCAAGAACATGCGTTCGGACGTTGTTGCCTCAAAATTAAGGCTGGATGAAGTCATTATTCGAGTTATTTGAATTTCCAAGAATTTTTGTTACAGGGAGAAAAAGGACAAGAAGATCAAAGTAGATAGTGAAATTGGTGATATTGGTACAAGAATACACACTATAACAGGGCAGTATATGCAAGAAATCAGTAGAAACATGACAATATGCAGGATCTCAAATTCCGAGGTCAAATAAACTACTTATGCTCAGAAACTAGTGCATATTAAATCCTTACATTTGATTGATTCTTACATTTGATTGGTTGAAATTCTTATATTTGATTGGTTGAAATTCATAGAATAAGATTCGGTTGGGGTGGGGCCGGAATGGTCATTAGTTCCGAGGGTAGCGAGGGGAGGGAGGTTCTTCTACCATTTCTGATCCACACACAAATTTTGAAACTTCGATATTTTGGACTTATATATTTCTTCATTCTATCTAACCATTCTATTTATCAATTTTATTTAATTGTCTATATTACGATATATATTATCTATGGTGATTAACTATTAATATAATCCGAGGGTTTAGGAAACACTAGATACCGGAGGGTTAATTTTCTGTCTTTTAATAAGGGGTCTTATCTGCAGGCTGAACCATTTCAACCGACTTTTATTAGTATTAGTATGATTAGTTACTAGATTAGTGTAGCAATGCATGAGTGTATGTATGATAACGGTGTATGCATGATAACGATGTATGCATGATGCACTCAACGCACTTACAATGTACTTGTGGCGCATATCCCTATCTTGCATAAACAGAAACGCATATCATTGGGCAATAGCACGAATTTCTTTGAAGGCTAACTCCTCTATTGTATATTGTACTTTCCGGTATATACTCTATTTTCCGGTATACTGTATTTTCCGGTATATTGTACTTTTCGGTATACTGTACTCTCCGGTATACTGTACTTCCGGAAATGTGAGTTTGATGTTTTGCTTCGGCACATGCATGCGTCTCACTGCAGTACTGCACATACTGTTCCCCGCCCTCGAAGTTTCCCGCACTTGCATTACATGCAGGCCGACTTTCAACACTAGAATAACAATAAAAAATAGCAAACAAAAATCCGGGGTTTTTTAATATTGACTTTTAATTGGCTAATAATTGTTAATTAATGGCTGACTAATTATATTATGTTATTGGCGTTTGAAGAAAACTTGGTTGACTATTGTGTGACAAATTGAATGTGAATCCTGTTGTGCCGCGCCGCACTTCCACTAGATCGAGAAAACCAGATCACTTAACTTGGGGAGCAAAAAAAAAAAAAAAAAAGAAAAATTTATACAGGGCGCCCAAATTTTTAAAACCCCCTTTTTTTTTTTTTTTTTTCCTTTTNTATATACAGGACGGCCATAATTTTCAAACGCCCTTTTTTTTTTTTTTTCTTCGCTTGTACATCGTTCTACGCCTTGCTCAATGGAAATTTAGAGGCTTAAATGGTTATGTTTTGAGTCGCACTAAAAAAAAGGGTGGTGTACGGATGTACGATTAATTTATTGCGGCTGGTGTACGGATGTTTGTTTTCCTCAACCTAATGTAGTAAAATTTACCCAACAATTAAAGTATATGGTATAATTGGCTTGAAAATGTTCGCTAATTCTTGCCTAGAGTATAAAATTGGTCGGCCAAAATTGAACGTTTTTCGCACGTGGTCCTGTATACAGTGCGATGGTAATGTATACAGTACGATAGTATTGTATACAGGACATATATCCTGCACATAACCAAAACCCTGCATATGCTCGAGCGCACTATGCTGCAAATCTCCAAACCCGGCTCTTACCAAACCCTATTTAAACCCCTCTTCTTCCCTCGTTAACCCGCTACCCCCTTCTACCCTCCTCATCACAATGGCTACCTACGGAGAAAAGAATTTCAACTCATCACACTATAACGACTCGCGACCAAAATACCCTGACCGGTTCTATAAGACCGTGTTGGCGTACCATACCAGATACGGTGGCAAAACAGAATTAGCTATGGATGTTGGTTGTGGTCCTGGATTTGCAGCCTTTAAACTTACCGAAAGTTTCAAAAATGTTATAGGCACGGATCTTTCCGAGCCCATGCTTGAAGAGTGTAATTTGCTTAAAGAGCAGTTTTTGGCTACCGCTGAGCCCGAAGCCGTTTGCAAGTCCATTTCCTTCATGAAGGCTTCGGGAGAAAAGGCTCCGGAATCGGTGGCTCCTAATTCTGTGGATTTGATTACAGCCGCTGAGTGTGTTCATTGGATGGACGTTCCGAAGTTCTTCGAGGAAAGCGCCCGCATCCTTAAGCCTCAAGGCACGCTTTGTTATTGGCATTACCTTGATCCGGTATTTATCGATAGTAAAGAGGCTACAGAGATTCATATGCGCTATTCATATGGCCTGTCACGGGATGAAGATCCTTCGGGCCACGAGCGCTATTTGGGGCCTTACTTTGAGAACCCCGGTCATGACAAGTACCGCAACGGGTGCAAGGACTTTCCGCCAACGCCAGAACTCTTTGAGCATGTGATCCGCCATGAGTTTGATCCAACCAAAGATGATCCTGCCAGCACGCCTCTTTATATTGAGAAGGAGTTTTCGCTTCGCGCTTACGATCAGCTTCTCCGCAGTTACTGTGGGTATTTCACATGGAAGAAGGCGAACCCGGACAAGCCGGATGTGATGGATTGTCTTGTGGAGGAATTGGCGGCGATTTTCGGCTCCGACTATGACAAGCCCATCCGCGTGGTGTTTCCAACGGTATACACGCTTGCTTGCAAGAAGTAGTCAGGACACTAAAATGGATGAGGTGGTGTGGATTGGGACTGGTCCCAAAGATCTATAAACACTTTCATCAGGCATATTATTAGACCTTATTAGACATTAATATATTACATTATCACTTCATCACTAATATTTAGTCTATACACTACTGGAGATGCTGGATTCCTGCATATTGCCTTATATACAGTATATCAATCTTGAATACTAAGGCTATACCCTATAAAGAAGAGATCTATTCTTCATATACCAGAATCTTGCAGACTAGAATCTTGCACCGATTATACATAGACCTGTACTATAAAGTAGATGGTCCTGTATATACTCGTATTTCATGCATACACTCGTATTTCATGCACAGCGTGCATAGACGAGGTTTACTCGTGCAGATAACCAATCATCACCCATACTTAATACACGGGAAAGGTATCATGGAGGCATATACGACTAGTTCGTCTTCAATCTTTAACCTTTGTATAAATAGAAGGTCTTGATCAGCCCACCTGCAGTATTTCGTATATGCAGTCCTATTCACTGAGTCGTGCGCGACCCAATATTATTCCATACTTTTAGACTCATTAAAGTCATCATTTCCAATAGTCTCTTAAACCAAATTCTTATAAATATCTCAAATTGCAATAAATACGTATTCCAAGTTTCAATATCAAAACTTATTTGGTCAAAATCTGTCAAAATCGTCTATTTCCATGAATATACCTTTTTTTTTAATGAACATAAAACTCACTGTTTATTACTGAATCGTACAATAAATATTTATATAACACACGAGGATTTTCCAATTTTGGTTCGAGATAGACGTGTAGGTTTTGATTTATACTGAATCACGTGACTCGACGAGAAAACACACCCGTACATCTGGAAATTCCAATGGTCCATTATTTCCTGTACACGTAATAGAAATGGCTGTATATAAAGGAATTTATGCTTTTTACTATATGTATGGTACTAGGCTGTATGCAGTACAATCCATTTCATAGTAGAATAGTTAAATAGTAAAGACTGCATATAACTCAAGGAATCTAGTAGTAGTTTTACAAGCACCAGTATAAGATTTACCAATATAAGATGTACCAGTATAAGATGTACCAGTATAAGAGTTACCAGTACATATACTGTAGTAAAAATCTGGGTTTTTAGTGGAATTTGGCGTGACAGTAGGCGGTTTTTAGATGTCTTACTTGCATATAGAGCATTTTTTGAGCGATTTTGTACCTAAAAGAGCCTGTTTTTGGCAAATTTGACCTTGCATCTGGTCTAGTTCATAGAGGTAACTTTATAGAGTAAGTAGAAAGAGTGACAGGAAGAAGAGAATATGATTAGCTAATGTATAGACAATGAGATATGATTCTCGTGATATTTTAAATAATTCCAGGATATTGTAGTGACCCTTCGAATCACAGAAATTTGTTTTCCGGTTTAAATACAAAAAAACGGACCTCAAACAAGCCATTCCTTAGAATTAAGCTCATAATTTTATTGTCCTGCATATAAGACCAGCGGCAGTATATCACTAGGGAGAGAAGATTAACAGGAAATTTTCGATGATAGGTATAACAACGTTCGGGTTCAGAAGCTTGGGATTTAAAAACTGGAAATATCCCGGATTTTACTCGATTCTGGAATTGTACACTCTTTGAGCCAGGTTTAAAGCGGACCATGAAATTACCAATAAGCTGGTTGATTTTGATTGATTGAATTAGGCTTTTACAAGAAATTACCAATCTTGATTCATATAAATCTCGAGATTTAAATACAAAAAGACCTCGAAATATAAATGTCCTGCATACAAGCATGTAGATACATGCAGGAACGCATATTTTACGAATATACTAACAAGTTTCAATATCCATAGATTCACTAATAGGATTAATCAAGGAAATGAAATCCCTGATATTATCTGAATTCCAGGAAATGTTAATTCCATAGAGTACTGCATATAGAGAATTCCGACGGACTGCACATACGCGTATATCGCGAGATGAAGTGACATACACGTCTAACGCGTACATCATGACCATGGATATGTCGGCTGAACACGTGCAATATATAGCGCAGAGACTAGAGTTGGAGCCGGTGACGTATCATGGAACATCACGTGACCTCGGCATTCACGTGACCTCGGCTAAACTTCTACTCTCCTCATACTACGCTGCCAACAAGTCACGTGTGCTGGCATCCTTTCTCGTGGCGGGAACTCAAAAAGGACAAATGGTGCTTAAACTTTTTGAGTCAGAGGTTGATTTTCAAGAAAACCGCCATCTCCACGTGGATTCAGTGACCTGTATCCATGTTTACTGCCTTAGTTTGAACAAAAACGCGTTTTCTCCGCTGGAAATCGCCATGGCAGAGATGAAACACCCTCTTAAAGGTGAAACTGAAGAGTTGGGTGTGACAAAGGGTCCTGTTCTTGTTTCAGTCAAAAAAGCGAGTTTTAGGGCTGGAAAACCGGACAAAGAGACGAGGAAACCGGAAATAGTGACTGAAAAGAGGGAAAAGACGGAGAAAATATCCCAGAAAACTCTGGATAAACCAGAAAAACCCAAATTGGTTTATCAATCCCGAAAACAACAGCCCAAAGCATCGTTACTCTCCAATTATGTTTCCCGAAAAGGCGAAAAAAGTGAGAAAACTACTCTGACCAAGCGGCCAGCAGAAACTACGCCCAAATTCGAGTATAAGTCCCGAAAATTGGGGGCAAATCAGCCAAAGGAGCGGGTAGTCATATCCAATATAGAATCATATGACCTAGAGGAGGAAGCAACGCCCAAGAACCAGCCTTCGCATGCCGATTTGCAGAACATGTTCATGGACGACTTCTCGGATGATGATATAGTGGAAAATGTCGTTTTACCGGAGAAAAACGAGCCAATCATTGTCGAGGAATCTGCATGTGAAAAGCAAAAAGATCAACCTGAACAGAAAGAAGTCAATTTAGTTGAAGATACAGAAGATCCAAATGAAGAAAAGCCCGAGGAAGAAGTTGAGGAAAAAGAATCGATTCTTCTGTCATTGCCTATTAAAACAACCGAGGATCTAGTGGAACCCGTGGCTTCGGAAACCATAGTGGACGACGACGGCTATTTTACGCTGTACAAGCAAACGCCCAAACAAACTCCCAGGACGGAGGCCAAAGCTGAGTCTGTTCGAGTAAAAGCCAAGCCAAAAGCTATGGCCAAGGCTTCTAATACCAAATCAGGTAAAGTTGGAAAGAAGCAATCTTCACTTCTGAATTTCTTTGGAAAGCGATAATGATAAATGGGCCCAAAGGTGATGGTGCTAAAAGATTCTGGTGCTAAAGAAGCTAAAGAAGCTAAAGAAGCTAAAGAAGCTAAAGAAGCTAAAGAAGCTAAAGAAGCTAAAGAAGCTAAAAGCATGCTTTAAAGTACTGGAAAGAAGCTAAAAAGAAGCTAAAAAGGTACTAGAAAGTACAGAGAGGGTGAAAAAAGCAAGGAAAAGCACTGAATGAAAACCAAATCAAGATCCAGACTTGACAAGATTCAATTTTCAAAAATCAATTGTCAAGAATTCATTGATTAAGAGTCTATTGTTTGAGAAGAAGTTGTCGAAAAGACTTTCTTAACCTTTTTCATTTACTCAAGATGCTCTTTACTTGTTTATGAACAAGTCCTGCACATGGCAATTCTACTACTGATTACTTACACTGGTTTCAAAGAGGCTCAAAGGAGACAGACATATTAAAGTTTTCTTTTCGTTCAGATGTGAAGATGGTGAAGATTTGATGGTTACAGTGAAAATTTGATTGTTCCAGTGAAGATTTGAATGTTACTGTGTGCAGGACACTATATCAAAAGAGTGCATTTTAATTCCAAATCTTCCAAATCTAGAGCTATATGCAGACAATTGCTTATAGAATCAGGAAACGTGATTGAAGAGTATAGATTTGAAGATTTTATTTCTCTACTTTCATCATACGTGAAGATCTAGTCGTATGCCTGCGCTATATGCAGGACACACAATATAGTATATGCAGGTCTAGAGACTAGAGCTTAGATAGTGATATAGATATACTTTAGTATGATTTATCAATGATATCATTACTGAATTGTAAATGAGTGACTGAGTAAATCTGTCTTCCTACACCAGTACACCATAATGTTGTAAACCAGTACACCATGACAATTTACACCCGTACACCAAAATAATTTACACCCGTACACCCGACCGTTCTATTTACGAATGAAGGAGGGTCTGAAATCGTAGACTCGGATGCATTTTATGGAGGTCTGAATTCGAGTTTCAATGAATTCTTGTATGTTTCAAGAGTGTTTCAAGAGTGTTTCAAGAGTGTTTCATGAGGGTTTCAAGAGTGTTTCATGTTTCATGTTTCATGTTCAGAAAGTAGCCCGCAAAATCACAAACGGATCAAACCAAAATAGAGTCTCGTCACTTGACTTTACTGCTTCTAGTAATAGACAAATGGGAGACTGCATGGATGCAGGAGGGTGCAGTGGAATGGATGCGGGACGGGTGCGAAATTCCGGATGAAGCGAGGAGGACCACTAAAACGAGATTTGGATAATGCGAGCCTGCACATAGGACGCTCGCTTTTCTGCACGCACCCGCACCTGGCCTATTTTATTACCCAATGCGGAAGTTCTCCATCTTCACTTACTACTCCTTTGAGTAATACCCACAAATCCAAAGGCTTATTTCCCCAAGCCTCTCGAGCATAAAAGATCTAATGATTCCTCTCACCCATTTCCCACTATTTTAAACTTCCCACTATTACCCACTACCACCATCTTCACAAAATAGTACCCTGACTCACGTGACTGATACCTCTAACTTTGCAGCCTGTCACCCAGCCCTTACTTTTCTGACCCTATTCTTCGTCCATTCCAATAATTCCCTGACATTCCCTCGCTATGAGATTATCCAACGCTACCCTTTTGACTCTTTTAAGTGCATCTTTATTGGTGGAGGCTGCTCCTGCACCTGCTTCTTCAACTGAAAACTCAATCATTGTGTCTAAAAGAGAGACTTTGATTAAAGCTGTGGCCGACTTTGAAGATTTGAAGTTGGTTCGTGCCAAAAGAGCCAATCTTGATACCGAATTATCCTCCAGAGAATATGCTATAGTCACCCAGGTTTTGACCGCTATTAAGGATACCGAACTCACACCCAAGATCTTGAAGTTTTTCGTGAGTAACCAAGTGTTGAAAACTGCTGCTATCACAGGTGTTGAATATGTGATCCGTTCTGGGTTGCTTAGCTTGAAGAGCTTGTTGAGCTTATTGGTGCAGTCTGGACTTATAACCGATGTTTTGAATGACGTGCTTGGAAACTGTGAAGTATATGCCAGCATTCTTAGTATTGCCAAGGGCTTGCTCACGTCTCTTTTCAAGAGAGAGGACCTTAGTATGGACTTGGGCGTGGAATATGATGGCGATTTGGCGGTCCTCAAGAGAGATGTGATGCTGATGGCATCAGAAAAGAGACTGATGCCTTATAGCCACGATGAGGGCTTTGAGATGCTTCGGAGAGATGGCATGGTTGAAGATCCAGAGCTCTTCCGCCTCTTGGAAGCTGTGAAAAGGGAAAATATGGAAGAGTCCCTGCATGCAGGAGAAACACAACTTTCTGCCAGAGACGTCGACCTTCTGGCCCGGGATGTGGATGATGTAGTCATCAATGTATTGGAGAGTTTGGCAGCTTCCGGCTTGGCCCTGCAGGTAGTGGAGACCGTGTTGACGGACCAGGACTTTGTGACCTTTGCAGGAGCATTGGTGAAGAAGCTCTATGAAGATGGATTGGTATCTGTTTCAGCGCTCGTTTCTGCCGTGTCCCAATCCGGCCTTCTTCCTGCACTCATCAAAGAACTCGCCAACTTCTCCACGCTTTCCAAGATCGCCACTACGGCTCTTGCAGCTTTTGACGGCAAGTGTCTGTCTGCAGTTAACACCAATACCACCACCACGGCCACCACGGCTAGCTCCGGCTCTTCGCTTTTGGGCACGTTGATCTCTTCCTTAACCGACGGATCAGGCTCTGACTCCAAAGATTCAGGAAGTGGAGCGAAGGTCACAGCAAGTACTGGAACAACCACTGCTACCACCAAAGGCTCCGACTCAGGCTCCGGATCCGGAGTCCTTGGGCTTGTTTCCTCGCTCTTGGGCGGCGGAAGCTTGCTTAGTGGTTTGCTCGGTGGCTCCGACTCCTCTTCCACTGCAGACGCTTGTCTGACCCTGACTGCTCTCCTCAAGAGAGAGAGATTGAGACTCTACTAGTCCCCGGTCGCCCTAGTCACCACTCTTCGTCACCACCAGTCCAAGTTAGCCAGTTTTCTTTCTTGGTGGATTTACTGACAGAGGGTCCAATAATTGTAATATATGCCGGTTCATGGAACGTGTAGATGCACATCTCAGCTTCAGTAAGGGTATGATATCTATATCCATCTCTTCAGGACATCACCGTGTATGTTCCCGAAGACGACTATAGAGACGAAAACATATTCTGGTTCCACGAGTACCTCTGGCTCAGTATCAGTTGGATGAGATGTATGATACTTTCAGGTATTAACCATCAGGAAAACAATCAGTCAATCATCATAACCAATTAATCAGGATCATAACTATTCATAACCAATCATTATTCAGCAGAATCATTAATCATTATCCATATCAATCATCAATAATTAATAAATAAGAACCAAAAATGTTCAAAAGATCATAAACAAACCAATCGTATTGTCAATGAAAGTCATAATCAAAATATACTCTCATCATCAAAAAATTGAATCAATATCAATGGTCAATAGTAAATAATAATAAATCAATCATAATCATGATCATGATCAATGGTCACGTTAATAGCAGATGATCACGTTAATAGCAGATGGTCACGTGAATAGCAGATGATCACGTGAATAGCAGATGGTCACGTGAATAGCAGATGATCACGTTAATAGCAGATGGTCACGTGAATAGCAGATGATCACGTTAATAGCAGATGGTCACGTGAATAGCAGATGATCACGTGAATAGCAGATGATCACGTGAATAGCAGATGATCACGTTAATAGTTCAAATGGTCACATGGCCAATTATATAAGGATTTTCTTGCTTTGATGGGTCCAAAAAATAGGGCGCATATGGTGGGAGGGAGAGGCTTTATATATGTTCTCGCGCATTTGCCCCCCTCGATTTGCAGCCCTTTAAATCCCGCATTCTCAAATATATAAAGAGCTCCCACCCCCCCTTTTTTTTACAACCCCCTTTTATTTCACAGCCCCCTTTTTTACAACCACCAAGATTATGTGATTGGTTATTTCCATTCATACCAATTAACTTCTTCAACATCTCTCTATCTATGATTCGAGTGAAACTGAAGTATACATTTGGTGGTTCGGATACATTTAGTGGTTCGGATACATTTGGTGGTTCAGATACATTTGGTGGTTGGGATACATTTGGTGGTTCAGATACATTTGGTGGTTCAGGCTCTCGTGATTCTGACTAGTTTAAATTGGGAATAATCATGAAGTGGAAGTATTAGCACGTGGAAAAGAACACGCCGTCGAATTCATGGATAAATATTAGAATGGGGATTCAATGTCTATGGGGTTTGGGTAGTTTGGACTGATCAACCTGATCAACCACTCAATGTGGTCAGTTTAGTTCCCATGGAATATGGTATAAGGATCTAGATTCCACTAGGATATGAGACATCAGTTATACTTTCTTTCTGAACCTTCAACTTCCAATTGATCTTGTGACCAATTACTTTAAGGATACTCCAATGTCTTGCACACAACAAGGAATCCCATTCTTAGTGTTGAACAATGAGATGTGTGCATGTTACATACTTCAGTATGCAGATTTCAGAAGAATAAGTTTCAATGAGGGGTTTGGAAAGTCTCAAAATTAACTTTAAGGAAGAGACTCCTTTCGTTTGAGGGGATTGAATTAGCTCAGTTGACAACAGCAACCAGGTACCTCCCAGTACAGGTGAATATCCCAAGAAACTCTTAGCATGATAAAATAGCTGAGAGCATGATGAAATAGCTGAGAACATGAAAAAATGGCTGAGATGCATACTGAGTTCCATAGAATATTGGGACCAATGACTTTGTCTTTCCAGCTTATGCAAGTTTATGGTGTCATCCATCACTGAGAGGTGTACCATTAACCTCGTGCTCACCTTTGTTCAATATTACCTGCAGTGAAGCTTTATTCAATATTGCAGTGAAGCTTTATTCAATATTGCAGTGAAGCTTTATTCAATATTAACTGCAGTGAAGCTTTATTAGTGAAGCATTATTAGTGAAGCAGTGTCAGTGCAACGTCAATGAAGCAGGAATTACCAATTGGATTCGAACTCTTGAAGTATCTAATGCTTCGATTGTTAAGTGGTTGATTCAAATGTTAAGTCATAATAACATAAATATCAGTCAGGAATAGTCATGTACTCATTGGTTGAGTGAAAGGGGCTATAATTGACTTTCGGAATCTTCCATGCGTGTTTCTGCAAGCCGTAGTAACGGTTTGGTCGGAATGACAAGGACTTTGGCTTTCTTACTTGCAGGGATGGGGCTGGACCTGCATATACCGATGCATCCTGTATAGTTTGGAGATGCACTGGTGTTTTGTCTCAAGATGGGAATTCCTCCATTGTCCTGCACACGGGCTATTTCTTTGTGATTCCACTTTCCAAAAACCCGACCAGGTGATTATAATAAAACAATTCTTACTTTAATAAGACGAAAAGGAATATACTTTGAGTTGGAAAGTACGACATTAGGCATTGGACAAAAGATTAGTTAATAGGTTAAATAATACATTAGACAATACATTAGACAATTTAATTAGACAATTAATTAGACAATACGACATTGGACAATACGACATTGGACAATTCATTAGACAAAACGACATTGGACAATTCATTAGACAAAAACGACATTGGACAATACGACATTAGACAAAAACGACATTACGACAAGGAGATTACAGCTTCATAATCTGTTGTTACGATATCATCAAACCCCTCAGACGCAAAGCTACCAAACCATACGTAAACGCCACATGAAAGTCATTCCATAATTCTAATATGCGCGGCGGTACAAAAGCAACCTGCATATTGGCGCATCACAGAAGCGAGGAGGTACGGGTGTACTGCAAGTAATGAACCAGATTCGTCTAATTCGTAAATAGGGCTGTGATCTGACGCAAGATGTACGGGTGAGGCGCGCAAAAGGAAATTAGATGCAGGTGCTCTGCCTCAAAAATACCCCTACATTTACCAGCAAATTGCCTCCACTTTCACTTCCTCCACTTTCCCTATATTCCCATCCCAGGCCGCCGGCCTCCCCTACACTCATTTTCTTCCTTGTTTCGTCCTGTGTATAGCGATCCCAATCCACGCTTCAATTTTTCATCAAGAATCTCCTGATTGGATAAACTTAATCGCTAACGAATCAATTTGTTTCATCCTGGTTCAGAATCACTCCTTGAATATTGAAAGTCTAAAGTTTAATTTAAGGTTTTGAAATATTGAAACATTGACTTAATTTTCATTTCATTTGATCTCCATAGGTTGTGATTTATCCTTGTTTCATCCTTGTTTCATCTTGTTTCATCCTTGTTTCATCTTGTTTCATAATTGTTTCATCCTGTTTCATCCTGTTTCATAATTGTTTCATCCTATTTTATTTTTGGTTCACCTTGGTCCTTCTAATCCTGCCAATTCCATCCTGTTGATGATTTGAGCTCAACTTGCTACATTCGTTTACCCCCTACACTCGCTTATTCGCTTATACGCACACACTCGCTTTGTTACCACTTACCCAGTTTCATCTTGTTTCATCCTTATTTCATCCTTATTTCATCCCTGATTTATCCTTGTTTCATCCTTATTTTATCCTTGTTTTAACCTTATTTCATTCAGTTTCATCTTGTTACTCCAGTCTCATCTTGTTACTCCAGTTTCATCTTGTTTCATCTTGTTTCATCTTGTTTCATCTTGTTTCATCTTGTTTCATCTTGTTACTCCAGTCTCATCTTGTTTCATCTTGTTACTCCAGTCTCATCTTGTTTCATCCAGTTTCATTCTGACCACCCCAGTGCATCATGAGTAATGAAAATTCCGGGCGAAAACCTTTCCGCCACTCTCTTAACTTCTCCTTACTACGAAACCTGCTGAGCCCTGAAAGTGCAGGGTCAGGAGGCGCCAATACTCAGAATGTTCGAGTTTTCGGTAACGAATCCCGAACTTCGTTTTTATCCATCACCTCCAACCCGTACACTCCCAAAGCAGTTGATTTGGAGGAGTTGGCAGACTCAGAGTCGTCCCGTGATGATATCTCTGCTGATGCCCAATCAGAAAAAGATGCTGAGTCAATCTACCTGATTATACAGGACTATAGCGTCAAAAGCCTTACGTTCCGCTTCAGTGAAACTTTTCAAGATGACGATAGCATCATGCAGGAAGGAGAACGAAAAGACGGCAACACAAAAGAAGTAAAGGATAAGAGGAGTGAAAAGGGAAGAAAGGAGAAAAAAGGGAAATCTCAAGGATTCATTGGAAAACTCCCCATCAAGAGCCTAGGTTCGAATCTGTTCCGTGGCATTCCCTTAATGTCTAAACAAAGACCCCAAATTCCTTTACACCTGGACCCCAAAGTGGCCTCAAGCTCCATACTTCCTTCAAACAATCCTAAACCTCTACCTGGTTCTTCAAAGCGGGATTTGACTACCCCATTGGAGAAACCGGAACTTCCCGTCACTCCTCGGTCTTCCCACTCCCACGAACGCAATTCCCTAGGGTCTCCATCCAGTTTCAGTGTTTCACTCTCAAGTGGAGAGCTTCTAACGCAGCTTGGGCCAAGGGAATCCGTGCAAACGCCTGCACAAATTCTGGCCCAGACACTGGCCCAAACACTTGCTCAGACACCTCAGAACCAGGCCCAATATACAGGCCCAGGTTCAAAGGAATTAACCGATCAAATTGATCTAGTTAATTTAACCCAAAAGGGTAAAAATCATGATCAAGATGATGGTTCAGATGATGGTTTAGATGAAGGGCGAGATGGAGGCGCTGAATTATATGCAGGCCAAGAAGATCGTCTAAATCAGGGCGATCAGGGCGAAGATCGTCTAAATCATGGGGAAAAGGGCGATCAGGGCGATGATAATCAAGATCATTATACCGGACAAAAAGCCCAAGATAAAGGATTCGTACCTCCTTATTCAAGTCATTCAGTATACAATACTGATAGCTTATCTGCAGGAATCGACCTGAATCTGGAGCTCCCCATTACGCTCTATACCGTTCAGGATCACACGAGTCCCGCCAGTCGATGGTCAGTATACGAGGCGCAGAAGAAGAAGGCTTTGGCGCCACTGCAGGTGGGGGCTCCCAAACCTGTATATGTGTCTATGGTAGACGGGACGAATTCGGCTCGGCGGGTGTCAGTTTCCACAAATACTAATACCAACTCGACGACGAACCATGGATCGATGCAGGACTCCTTTCCTAATTCGGTTCAAAATTCATTTCAAAATTCATTTCAAAATATGTTTCCTAATTCCATTCTGAAACCTTTGAAACTGGGGGAATTACCTGTGAATTTGGGTAAGGGTTTTTTTAAAGATGGAGGTGAAGGTTTACGGGAAAAGAGTGAGGTGCAGGAAAAGAGTGAGATGCAGGAAAGGAGTGAGATGCAGGACGCGCAGATGAGAATTATGCCACAAGGCTCAAAACCATCCAAATTAACCAATGGATTTAAACCAAATTCTCCTGAATTTCGTCGTGTGGTGGCTCAAAACCAAACCATGCCACTCCAAGCTCTTAATTTGAGTGGCAGTAGCGATTTACTTTCGCTCCCTTCTTCTATGGTTCGAGAAACTCATGAAAACCCGGGGCTACTGCATGCAATGTTTGGAAATAATGACCTGATTTTTGCCAATGAAAATACTAGTCCAATTCCAAGTTATGATGTTGAAAAATGGGGTGAAAAATGGCCGAATGGACTGAAAAATAAGTACCTAGGTTCTTATTATCTGTGGTCTCGATGGGCATTGGTTATGTGTCTGGCTCTTTTAGCTGTTCCTGTTTTCTTTCTTGTTGCTCTTGGAGTATTTGATAATGGTGGTTTTGCCCGTCTGAGGTTTACTACCAAAAATGGCCTTCTGAGACGCTATAATCGTCGTTATAGCCGAACTCAGAAAATGGCCAGTGCTTTGATTGGCTTGGTTTGGGTCCTCATTGTTTTTCTGATGATTGCTGTTGGTTTTGGTGTTGGTCTACGACCCCGATAACTAATTTAGCTGACTGTTGAACCCGTCTGAAATGATGTGATATTTGAAGTGCCGATATACGAGGTTATTTAACTCTTGTCATTGGTACAGTAACAGTAATGGTTAGATGCTACTTTAATAATATAATAATTAATTGATTCGTTAATAAGAGTGTTTGTATTTTATGGTAAAAGTGATGGTTTATTAGTTGTATGGAAATTTTGAATGTTCCTGCATATAGATATGCACGTTCATGCATGGACTGTACCCAGACATGAACGAACATTCAACCATTGAAACACCAAAACCATCAAAATTAGAGTAAAATATCTTGATTTAGTTATGTTTATGATTTGAGTATTGAATCTAATGTGATTTTTGTAGAATTAAAAATGGGTTTCGGAATCAATTTAGTTTAGGTTCTCAATTGCGTATATACAGGATTGTTTATATACAGGAAACGTGCGTATACACAGGAAAATAGCATATATACAGGAAACTCGATTAAATCATTCATTCCCAGCATTTTTATAATCCAAATTAATCCTATTATATCAACGTATTCATATGCATTCTCTCTAGAATTTTCCTACTCCAAATAAATGTCATCTTGGTCTTTTCCTGCACTTTGAGCATGTTGACCATTATGAGTTGCGCACGACTCGTTTTTAAAACGCAAATTCAAACATATGGTTAATTATTTTCATGATATTAATGTAGATTCATGTATAGAGTCATTCCAGAATATCAGAATTGTTAAATTTCCATTTTTTTCTATATTGTACCTATTTTTTGCCAGTCTGTGAGATTTTCGGGACTTTTCTGGGACTTAATACTTGTATTAATGGGAAATATTAGAGCCCAGTATAGTCAGAGTGGTTTTAATAATTTAAAAAAAAGTTTGGATGTGGGAATTTACGTATACTGTATTTTATTGCTATATGCAGGATCTGGCTTTCCTCCTTATACTCGTCTTTGTATCAAAGATTCGAGGCCAGTGGTGGAATGGAAGATGGAGAAAAGACATTTCCGTCTTCTACTGTATTATAGCCACTATACTGTATGAGAGTGTCTAGTGTCTAGTCTAGTGTCTAGTGTCTAATATTGTCTAATGTCTTGTGTCTAGTCTCTAAAATTGTCTAATGTCTTTTGTCTAGTGTCTAGTGTCTAATGTCTAGTGTCTTCTGTCCAATATTGTCCAGTGTCCAGTGTCTAGTGTCTTCTGTCTTTTGTCCAAATTGTCTTCAGTCTACTGTCTTTTGTCTTCTGTCCAATTTTGTCTATTGTCTTCTGTCTTTTGTCTAATATTGTCTAGTGTCGTCTTTCCTCTGTCTAGTGTCTAGTGTCTAGTATCTAATGTCTTCTGTCTTCTGTCTTCTGTCTAGTGTCTAGTGTCTTCTGTCCAATTTTGTCTTCTGTCTTCTGTCTTTTGTCCAATATTGTCTTCTGTCTTTTGTCCAATATTGTCTTCTGTCTAATGTCTTTTGTCTTTTGTCTAACAATATGATACTATAGCATAATGTTTGTACAATACTGAAACCAAATATACCCAAATGATCAGATTAGACTAAATGGAATAGCCAGTTTTTACTCGTGTCCAATAATTCTGTCCAATCCTGCATACAACAACCCAACCATTTTTATACCAAAAAAATCAGACAATCATAAAATTTAAGGGGTAAGAGTAAAATTTAGTACATTTTTTGGCAAATTAAAGAAAATCAGGTGGTAAAGTAAGTGAAAAAGAGGAGAATGGTCATGCATGTTCCGGAAATTTTGGTGCAGATACTTAAAAAGCCCGGGAATCCTCGGATATAAAATTCCCGATTAGGAAAGGTTCTTTAAAGAAAAGGAATTCCATTTATTAAGTGAAGAGTTTATTGTAGGTCTTGATTTTGTCATTATAAGGTACTTTTTAAAATTGTTTCAAGTGTGTTTCAAGTGTGTTTCAGGTGTGTTTCAGGTGTGTTTCAGGTGTTTTTCACGCTGTTTCAGCCTGTTTTAGCTTCTGTAACAACCTCAGGTAATTCCAACAATCTAAATTCATCTAGAGAATTAATCTAGAAGAAATTCTAATATCCAGTTGTGTAATTTCGGGATTAAATGTGCAGCTGGAGCTTATATGCAGGCGCGCATGACCAATGAGCTCTTCCAAGGGTTATTGTTCCCGGAATTCTTTTTAAAAAAATGTCTCCTGCATCGGCTTCGGTAGCCCTGAGTTTTGGAAATCTCCTGAATGTTTTGGCAATTCCGTACTAAATTCCGTGGTGAAGATATGGTATAAAGAGTCCATGGAGGGTCTATGGATCTTTAAATCAATATGAAATCACAATTTATCATCCCATTTTTTTTAATTTCCACGGCCTTGGCTCAGAGTAAAGATTACTCTGGCCATGCTAAGAATTACGCTGGCCATTCTAAGAATTACGCCGAGCATGCTAAGAATTACGCTGAGCATTCTAAGGATTACTCTGAGGATGCTAAGGAAAACGTTGGTCATGCTAAGGAATACTCTGGACATGCTAAGGAATACGCCGAGCATGCTAAGGAATACGCCATGTACGCCAAAGTTAACGAGACAATGATTCCACTTTTTGGAGAAGCGTTCCCACAAGATCCAAGCTATAGCGCATTTTATCATGAAGGCGCAATTAAAAGCGCAATGAAGAGCGCAATTAAAAGCGCAATTCGGCCCACCCAGTTCTTGCTCAATAATGGCCACGCAAGTATCGCCGGTAAAGAAACTCCAGTTCCAATCAGTCTTTTCGCTAGCTTACTCGTTTATGGACCTGACCTTCCTAATACAAAATGGGCATTGGATTCAAACGGTAAGGTCTTAAACAAGAGGTTCTATCTGTGCAGGAACGACATCAATAACCACAACGTTTTAGCTTATGAAAAACCTGATACTGAATGTTGGGATGCAGAGTTATATTTTGTACCCTATGAGCCAGAGAAGGAGTTTAAGAATCCGAAAATCACTTGGTTCAGCGGATGAGCCTGGGGTTTGGGTTTTAGGTGCTCACGTGTCTTTTAGTTTTACTTTTGTATTTTAATAAACACTCTCACCAACTATTGTACTGATATTTACGGTGGTGGACTGTTATTTACGGTGGTGGACTGTTATTTACGGTGGTGGACTGTTATTTACTATGGCGTACTGTTAGTTACTGTGGTGTACTCTTATTTACCACTGTGCGATTTAGTACTTGTTCTGATATTTACTGCGGTGTACTCTCATTTACTGCGGTGTACTCTTATTTACTGCTTGTACTGTTATTTACTATAGTGTACTGTTATTTACTATTGTGTACTGATATATACTACTGTGGTATTTACTATGATGTACTGATATTTACTACGGTACTGTTATTTACCACTGCTACTGATATTTACTATGATGTAAGGAAGTTTACTACGGTGTACTCTTATTTACCACTTGTACTCTTATTTTCTATGGTGTACTGTCATTTACTACTGTGCCATTTACCACTGGTACTGATATTTACTATGGTACTGCTATTTACTGTAGTGTACTGATATTTACTTACTATAGCGTACTGATATTTACTACTGTGCTATTTACTACTGAATACTGATGTTACTAATTGTACTCTTGTTTACTATGAAGTACTCGTATTTACTGTGGTGGACTGTCCTTTACTACTGTATACTGATATTTACTATGGTGTACTGACATTTACTTCGGTGCTATTTACTGTGGTGTACTGATATTTACTCTGATGGACTGATATTTGCTATGTTGTGTTGATAGTTACTATGGTGTACTGATGTTCACTATGGTATACTGATATTTGTTATAGCGTACTGATATTTACTATGGTACTGATATTTACTACGTGTACTGATACTTACTATAGTATACTCTCATTTACTACGGTACTGTATACACCAAGTCAGGTTACCACTCAAGTTATGATGTTCGCACGACCCCAAATTTTTCTGAAAATTGACCAATTAAAAGAAAATAATTAATGTCATGGTCATTATTACGACTTCTTCATTCCAGAAATAGTAGTTTAGAGGATATGAATCGAGTAGAAGTAGTGATGAATTGAGCCAAGAATTAACCAATATACATATTGAATTGTGATATCAACAAATAGAAGGTCAGACTATGGGCTATTGTATTTCCATGGTAGTCCTGCATATAACCCCGTATCAGATTCACCTATATAAGAATCCACTACTATGACGTGGAGAATTGGAGTATATGGGTAGGAATGGTCATGTGCGCGGTGTACTGATGTTATTGGCGTGGTGTACTGAGGTAGGTAGCCTGTATATACTATGTGGTGTACTGGTGTGCGCATCCTGCATATACAAGAGGTGTACTGATGTTTTGTAAACCTGCATATATTATTGGGGGGTGTACTGATGTTTTGTAAACCTGCATAAACATATGGTGTACGGGGGTGCACCATACCCGCGCGGTTACTTCTCCACACTCCACTCCACAGCAACACCATGGGTAACGTACCGACCAAAGAGCGCCAGAGATCGCAAACCTTCTCAGGATATAGTCAAGTGGGCTCGCGTTCAGGGCGGCGGTCTACGCTGTTCTCAGCCCTGCTCCTGCGCAAACCTTCCGCCAAAGCAGACGAAAAGCTTTCGGTCAAAGAAACCCACGCCCGCCAACTCATTATCCGTTACCTTGAATCCGTGGACGGCGGGTACTTGGCTCCGCATGGAATATATAAGCTGAACCTTGATTTTGATATCAAGATTGTACGGCAACTCATCATTGACCGGCGGTTAGCCCCTTTTTATACGCCGCTTCAGGATTTCGACGCCTCGTGGACCGAGCAAGAAATTGTGGCGTTGATGAGACAGAGCCCGCTACATGCAGTCGAGCTGGCATACAGTGATGAAGAGGAAGAAGATATGGATGACCACCGTATCCATCGGCCGCTGAATTTGCAGCGGAAACGGGAACTTCGGCAGCGGATGCAGGAACTCGGTGCTCGGCTCAAAGAGGAAAAAAACCGGGCGGAGGCCGAATACGCCGCCGCAGTGCGCTCCTCCGCGCCAAACACCGCCGTGTTTTCCCGAGACTTGGTGGTCCGCTTGTATGGTCTGGCGGCCGAGTGTCCGATCTGTTTTCTTTTCTTCCCAAAGAATTTAAACTTGAGCCGGTGCTGCCAGCAGCCCATATGCAGTGAATGCTTTGTTCAAATCAAGCGCTTGGACCCGCACCCGCCGCACGACGAAAACGGCAATTCTTCGGTAACTTCGTCGGAAATCACAGGACCAGCATCTGCAGCTTCGGGAATATCTGGAGTATCTGGAGCATCTGATGGTGTTTCTGGTAGTGCCTCTGGTCCTGCACCGGCAAGTATCCCCGGAACTGCCCCCATGGCGCCCTCGGATCTCATTTCGGAACCCGCCAGTTGTCCTTACTGCGCCATGTCCAACTTTGGCGTGACATATGAGCCTTGGAACGATGTGCATGTGGGTATCGGATGTCTGGTTTCGCCCAGTGAGTACCGGCGATCCGAGATCGGGGCCATCCCTGAAGATGCCGTGGAATTGCCCGATTCGGAAACTTCCACGGCGGCCTCTCCGCCGACCAATACCGTGGCCCGCAAACCTCGTCGCCGTTCATCCATTGCTGTGGACTCCGAACTCGTCATCACTACAGACTACATTCGCCCCGATTGGGAACAAAAGCTTTTGTCGGCCCGGAGCCGCTTGGCTCGCAAAGCAGCCACTGCCAGCGCAATCCACGCATCCAATCTACTCATTGATGAAGATGGCGAGTCGTCGTCCCTGGCGGCCGGGTTTCGTAACCCTCCTTACTTAGTTTCTCTAGAGGATCAAATGATCGAGGAGGCCATGCGTTTATCGTTATTGGATGAAAACGAACGAAAAAAGCGCCATTCGTGATGAATCTATTGACTAGAGGATTCTGATGAAAGCATTGACTAGGAATCAATGATAAATGCTGAGGAGTCAATGGCCAAGAATGAAAAATTATGAATCAAGAGAATCACAAATCAGGAAATATGAATTTTGAGTTAATATTCAATGGTTAATTGTTGATGGTTAATGGTTAATGGTGATTGTTGATTATTGATGGCTGATGACTCAGATGAAGAGAATGTTCAGATGGAATGTATTTCGGGTATTGGGATGACTGGATGGAATGGTGATGGGTTCGATGGAAGGATATGATGGGATGATCACGTGGGCAATGAAGATAGGTTCAATTGTGAGATAAAAGGTAATTGAAGGTGATTATCCTTCACCACCTCTTGAGTTTTGTCTGCAGTGGCTGTCCTGATTCTGTATGTTTTACTGCATAGGTCGTATTGTGTGCCGGATTGTAATGGACTTGATTAAATAAGCCTGCAATCTATAAACCAAATGTAACCAAGTAGTATTTTTGATTAGTGATATCAAACTAAAAGAGTCATAGATATGGATATAGTAGTCTTTCTTTCCTGTGTTCATTAGTATAATTGGTTATCTCCAAGCAGAGAAGGAAAATAGAGGAGAATAGACACAAATGGAGAATTATGCATAAACCCAAGAAGATATCAATCAATAGAAATATTTGGAAAAGAAACAAACAGGTAAAGATCAATGGGTATAGATGATAAGGAACGAAACGGTTGAAAATCATGGTATGAGGATATAGAAGACATTGAAGCGGTGAAGGGACGACGGGATGAAGAATGAAGCGGTGAAGGAACGACGGGATGAAGAATGAAGGAAAAAACGGTGGCGAAGAAGAAGAAGAAAAAGGGTAGTAAAAAAAGGAATTGAGAATTCAAAAAGGGCGAGGGCGTCTATTTATATATTACTTTGTGTTTGTGGTTGCAGTTACAAACCCCTCACCACATGCTCACTGCACGCGTTTGTGGCTGCAATTCTGAAACACCCTCACTGCATGCGTCAGGGATATAAAAGGACACCGATCCCCCCCCCCTTTTTTTTTGAATAAAAAACCTTTCTTTTTCATCTTCCTTAATATTCCTATTATTTTCAACTGGAATTTCAAAATTAGAACATGAACATTTATCAATTGATATGAAATGAGATTCAGATGGTTTCATCGGTTCACATGGAATGATCAGTTTGATTAGTTTCTATGGCATTGATAATATATCTATATTTAAAGCATTGGTATCGAAGTTGAGGCCTAGTGAAATGTCCGGGTAGTCAAAACAAGACCAAATGGTGTGTTGGGGGAAAATTGAAAATTGGGGGCATCTTGGTTGATTTGTACCATTCGCACTGGCTGGCCACGTGACGTTGTGTTCTGACTAATTTGGCCACGTGACTTTGATCTCCGACTTCGGAGTTTTACCTTCCGCTTTGGGAATTTGGAAGGAGTCATTATAAAATCAAGCAAGAAAACTGTGGACGCCTGCATACTGATGCCTCAATCAGTTCGAAGATCTTAAACAAAGATTGGTCGTCGAGGCTGTGGTGCTCACCCCACGTGACCCAAATGTTATCCCACAATATACCCAATCACCAGCAAATTTTATCACCAGCAAATTTTATCACCAGCAAATTTCATGACCAGCAAAGAAATCCGGCAGCAAATTATACAAGCAGAATATGCAATGGGGTCCCTCGGTTCGGTGTACCCTAGAGTGTGGCTCTAAAGTCCATTTCTGTTTGCCGATCTCCGATCAAAGAGCCAGAATCCTGCACCTAGCGGTTGTCGAATAATTAATGAACAAGAAAAGCCGCTATGGGTAATGCGCGCAGTCCTGAAAGAACAATTGAATTGCATCACTTGTATTGTCCGGTGGCTGCAGGTTCATTGTTTAACGTTGAATTCATTTCATGGCGGTGCCGCAAGGAAACTCAGGCACGTCACGTGTCCAACTCATTGGTGCTTAAATTTAAGCAAGCCAAAATCTTAACTCTGAATTGGAATAGATGTGGTTGAGCTTTGTTTGTCTAAACTTGATTGGGTAAAATGAACATCTCCAAGAAAAAAATGGGCAACTTGACTGGATAGACAAGTCCAGACACTGTGTGGACCGGGGATGGGGAAACAGGGCTAGGCTCTCACCACCTGCAGTTTATGTGCAGGATTTTCTTTTACCTGGCGATTCGTGCGTTTCTTAACACAGCCGTACACCCGGCAAGCGACACGGTGGGGGAAAGCGGCGACGAGGGGCGTGGCCAGGAGAATTCGAAATCTGAAAGGAATTGGAACGAAATGATGATGGGAAACGAAGGGATGAAGGGGAATGGGATAAGATGAGGTCAGAGATGTGGGCAGAGGTGAAGGAATGTTGCACGTGACTGAAACTCCCAACCTTTCGAAAGCACGTGCTAAACCCATCTTTGGGCGCACACGCTTGTCCAAATGGGTTAAGCGATCGAGCGTGCATACGCATAATGCTTCGACCAGGTACGCGAATGAGGTGCAGACGTTGAAAGGAAAAAATCACATCTACATCCCACTCTCCCAACCACCAGGTATCAACCCTTAGACTGATTGTGGAAAGAACGGAAATCCGTGCCTCCTATTGTGATATTAAAGCCCATTCAAAGACCCTCGTTACCACTTGCCGTTTTCGGAACTCATTGCGTTCTTTCCTCTTGCTTGCATTGTGAATACCTTATCAGTGATTGTTCGGAAGCAAGTGGAAAATCTAAACATTGACTGTTTATTTTCTCAACGGACTTGAGATTGGCTCATTATTTTTAGCCGATTCACCAGTTCCCAATTCAGTCGATAAAAGGACATTTTCCCTCCAAAGTCACCCAACAGATCCATATTCCTTTTCATCCATCAGATTCCTTTAGATCCATCAGATCTCAATCCATTGAGCCAGTTCGAAGACCACCAAAGAACTTCTGAAACAACCTTGGCCCAGAATCCTAATCCTTGGAACTATTCAACCAAGTCGACTCTTCATTAGTCGTCATACCATCAACATTGATTTCAATTCTCAATCTTATTTTTGATTCAGTTTCTGACTTTGAATCAGTTCCAGTTCAGTTGATTTCCTGACTCGTCAGTTTCTGACCCTTCTGATTTATTCTGGGATGACGACAACTCCCTTGTTGCAACAGATCTTGTTTCACACACCCGACAACGAGTCCCCGGATGCTTTCCCTCACTTTGTCGGTGCCTTGCCTGTCAGACGCAAGATCAGCACCGAACACGTGGACTTGAACCAACAGTTGCCCAAGAAACACGTGGAGATCAAGGAATCGCTTATCCTACGGCACGAGCTCGCCACGTCGCCAGGAAGCGTCTTGCTCCGGGTGAAACATGTTGCCGTTGACTTTTCCGATGATTTTGCTGGTGCTTCAGGCACAGTTCCCGGGCGTATCACCATTGGAAGGGTGCAAAATTCCCCACTGTGGCTGACGTCCAAGAAGTTTTTGGTGTTTCCATATTCCCGGTGTTTGCACGAAGATGAAAGTGGAAAAGTCCATGACTCAGATTATGGAACAAAGACTCAAGTGAACCAGTCGCAAGGCGTAAGGACTGAAACCAATATATCCTTGGAAGCAATTCCTGGAGCAACCGAATCCCGTGATTCTGATGAAAGTTTGTGTATCAACTGCAAACGAATCCAACAAATCCCATTGGTGGAACGAAACTCTTATGAAGTGCATAAAAGATGGCCATGTCAAATGAATCCAACATTTGGAAAAGACTTGGCTGGTGGGTTCCAGGACTATATGCAGGTGCATCTGCCACAGAACTCATTAATCATGTTAAGTGAGCATATCTCTGTCCATGACTGCTGTTTCCTTCTTGAGATTGCTTTGCCCTTTTATTCCTTTTGTGAAGATACGCTCAAGGAAGTATTGGCTGGATCGCCCAATGGACGGGTCTTGATTCTCCTCAATGACTGCGCTAAAGAAGCAAATGATTGTCTCTTGGTGATCCATCATTTGAAGCTTGACCATCTGCGCTTCACCTTCACAGATGTGGTTGCTTTGCAGGAAGCACCGGAGCTCTTGGGGAAATACTCCAACAAGTTCCATCACGTGCTTGTTTTTGCACGTCTGGTCAATGCCTTTAAATTGGGCATCCAGTGTGGGGTGGCCACCGGCATGGCAGCCTCTCGAAACAAGTACACCTTGACGATGTTTTGCAAGACGGTAATCCCTGCCACGTGCCATGAGGATCATCCAGACAAGTACATCCTGCAGGTACTGCTTTCATATAAAGACAAGTATTTGATTGAAAAACTCTTGGAAACCATGCAGTCCTTGAATATGGACCATGACCAACTGGAGATGACCACCGATTCTGGAACTGTGGAATTTTCTGTTCCATTGGAAAAGAATCCAATTACTTCACCAATTCTTTCCGAATCGGGAAGTCCAAATCTTCTTTCTAAATCAGGGAGTCCGAATCTTCCATTCAAGTCAGGAAATTCTTCTATTCCAACCAATTCAGAAAAATCATCTATTCCATCTATTCCATCCAAATCAGGAACTCCTTCCAAATCCGGTAATTCCCTGAATGTGGTACTGATTCAGAATTTGACCAAAAAGAACCGGTACAAGAAAAACGTGCCCATGTCTCGCCGTAACCTTCGCTGGTTGTATTGTGATCGAGACTTTGGCCTTTGTCTGAATCACCAGGAGTTTGACGAACCTGCAGATTGCCATCTGAGTGAAACCATCAACTCCATGCTTCGGAAGGGTTGCATGTTTCACCGGGTCTTCTATACCAACCGGCCTCAGTACCTCCCGAGTCTCAATGCTTTGGTTCTTTCTCTGACCCATCCCGAAAAGGTTGGGCTAGCTCACTCTTGGTAACACCAGTTCTCTGACTTAATCGCTTTTGTGCCGTTTTCTGATGGACTTGGCCCACACCTTGACCTTCTTGTCTTGGCCCTCTACATCCTTTAGAAAAGGATGTTGAAGCAACAATTGAGGAGAAGCCCTTTGCGAGTCATTTTTTATCAAACAAGCATCAATAAACGACGTTAAATCTGCATCGAATGGCCCACGGGAAGACACGTCCATTTTTCCTGAAAGTGTTGGCGATTGTTCGTTGACAATGCGTTGCAAGAGATCCAAAATACCTTCTGGTCCTGCATTCCTTGAACCTGGTCCCTTGATCTTGGACTCATCTTCGTGATCGTCATCGTTCTCCGTTTCATCGCTCCAAACATCTTTTCCGGATGCCAACTCGTAGAGCATCAATCCCATGGACCATACATCGGACTTGATTCCGTAGGTCAGGCCTTGGATCCGCTCGGGTGACATGTACACCGAAGTGCCGACGAAAGTATCGGCCATGGCAATGGAGTTGGTGAGTTCACGTGACACGCCGAAATCACAGAGCTTGAACTCACCTTTATGCGTCATCAAGACGTTGGACGGCTTGATATCTCTGTGGATGATCTTATGCGTATCGTAAAGATACGCCAAGCCGGAAAGAATGGAAAGCAGCAACTTTTTTAGCACGTAATCGGGGAACCGCTTTGGGGCGCAGAGTTGTAAGATCTTGTCGAGAGACCCACAGTTGCAGTACTCCATGCAAATGACAATGGAGTTGTTCGTGCGTAAAAACGCCCCATAAAAGTCAATAATATAGGGAGAACGACACTCGTGCATTATCCGTAATTCCCGGATGATCTGCGTCTGGACGGCCAACTTGGAGTCTATCAACACCACCTTACGAGCCATTGTCTTTTGCAGCGGGATGTGGAGCACCTTCAGCACAACGCCAGAGTTTCCCGACCCTAAGTCCTTGAGATGCACCAAATCGTCGTCACGTAAGTTCATGGATGTGGAGGTGGTGGCGATGGGTGTCGACGGTAGAGGCGAGCCTATGGGCTTGGATTCGCGAGGCAGGGGCGTGTTCATAGATTTAGTTGGCGAGATGGACGAGATGATGGTCTGTCTTTTTCCGTGGGCGCTGTGGCGATTGGGGGCACCGCCCAAAGCGGAACCCGCCGCTCTGGTCATGTAGTCTGCATTGTGATCGTTAGCGGTGCTGGACAACTCCAAACTTTTTAGAGACGACACTAGGCCGTCTGCTGCAAGGCCAGCAGGTGCAGCAGGATTGGCAAGATTGAGGAGCGGCGCTGGACGGGGGTGTTTCTTCGTCCTCGGTTTCTGGAGAATGTCGAACCGGCTGCTTTCGCCGGAGTAGTCGTCTTCTAAGCTGGGGTTAGTGGGGGCTGGATCGAACAGGAGTTTCTTGACATTTTTGCGGTTGAGAGACTTTGGTGCCATGAGCTGTTCAGGCTGGGAAGCGAGAGTCTGGTCATTAAAGCTTTGATTTGGGAAGTTTTGATTCGGGAAGCTTTGATTCGGGAAGTTTTGATTCGGGAAACTCTGATTTGGGACGTTTTGATTCGGGAAACTCTGATTCGGTAAACCTTGATTCGGTAAGCTTTGATTCGGGAAGCTCTGATTCGGTAAACCTTGATTCGGAAAGCTCTGGTCTTTAAAACTTTGGGATTGGAAAGTCAGTTTTTGAGGAAAAAACGACAGGTTATGAGAAGTCGGGTGTTGTCGGGAATCAAATTGTGAAAGGCAATCGTGTCTTCGAGAATCAAGTCTCTGTAAGTCCAGTCTCTGGGAATCATGCCTTTGAGAAATAGGCAGCATCAGAAAACCTGGCAGCAGTGAAACAATGGGCAGCTTCTCGGAAACGAAGGACAGGTTGTATAAATGAGGCAGCAGATTCAGGGAAACGGGCAGCTCTTGAGGAATGGGCGGAAGCTCCTTATCTTTAGCAGCCAATGAAGCGGATGAAGAATTGCAATGATGAAGCATGGCCACTAAAAGGGGGGAAAAAAAGGGGGAGGGAATTGAGGTGCTGTAAAAGAAAAAACGTGGCTTGGTTGGTTTAGCGGTAACCCACCAGTGGTAATGGTGGAGTGGAAGCTTAGGCAGCGAGGGTGTGTATGCAGTGCGCGCTTGATTTGGGTGTAAAAATCCTTAGGGGCAAAAGAAGCTTCTATCAAGTTATTTATAGCCAACTCGCGTTTGTGTTTTGTGCACAAACGTCCAAATATAAAAGGCGCCGAATTCCCAATATTTATTCACTGCAAATGTGGCACACAACCAAGGAAAAAGTGGAGTAGAAGGAGTTGCGAGCCTATGTTAACAAGGCGCGAAACACTGACAGCGGCTACGAGTGTTTCAGGTGTCTTGATGTGAAGATAGGATGGGGCGCTATGTGCATGCACAACAGAAACAATGGTATGGATTTAGGCGATTGATTTCGACAATGGATGGAGGATTAGCCGAGAATATTTCATGAACAACGGATCCGGCCGGCATGGATGTTCAAGTGTATGGTTGATATGGAGAGCTTGCAGGATATGAAACATATATGAAACATATATGAAACACTGATGAAACACTTATGAAACATATGAAACATCAAATTGGGGAGTGAAGATATTATGCACAATGTATAATAATTGAGATGTAAACAAATGGAAATATTTCATCAAGACAGAATTAAGGAACGTGGGTTTATAGGATCACAGCAGTATGACATGAAACATACATGAAACATACATGAAACATACATGAAACATGACACCCAAAAAAGAAAGAATGCTTTCCTTCTAGAAACGTAGTTTTTCTTTATGAGTTGATTTGGAGTATACTCGTACCGAGGTTTAAACAAAGCCAGAGAACCCTTTCCGTACCGGTACTGCATATGTGCTGCGACATTTGAAAGACATTTCTTAGTTCCGGTTATAGATTTGACGGACGCCCTCGGCGCTTTTAGGATCGAGCCTGCATATAGGTTCTCTATCGCCGCATTTCCATGTATGTCGCACATGAATCGGGCGTCGCACTCATCGGGCACAAAAGGTTTGGAGAATCACTAGTTACGCCGCAATGTATTACACTGCACACGCAGATTCATGCAGGCTGTGCAGGTTGAGTTGAAAGCTTTTGCAAGCATGTCCTCGCTTGCCAAGCCTCATTCCAGGTTTGGCATAAAAACCCACGACTACGCTGGGAAAAAAAAATAAAAAAATAAAGGGTAAATACAGAAACCCGTACATCGCATAATATACACTCCTACCGTAACCAACTAAGGATTTCGGTGCGGGGGATCCGAAGGCCCCGTCTTAACAAAAGCGGAAATGTTGAATAAGGCAATATCGACTAAGGTTGCGTATATGCAGTCCAGATGTACAGATGGCATTGTGCATGGTAAGTGGTTAGGTGATCGCTAAGGCAGGTGTAGGCATTGGTTAGGAAGCGGACGTGACTACATGCAGTCCCACGAGTATAAGACGACAACTCCGTTTCCGTAAACGCCAGTACCTCCGGCCAGTGATGGCGGTAAGTCAGTTTGGAGTGAATTTGAAAACTTTCCCAGTTAGGAAATTTCTTCTTTCGACGCAAGATTTGTTTTGCAGGAGGTACGGGTGGAAGCCCGCATATTATTGCCTAAATAGGAAACATCAAAATAGTATAGAGTTTACTCTGAAACACAAATTACATCCTAATTAAAAACACACCTACGGATTTGGTTGTATAGATTTGGATCGCCAGTGAAGAATGGTAGGTGCCTGCATATAAGCCATAAATTATGTGCAGGCGTGTAACTTGAGCCGGTGCACCACAAAAAGGAAAACTATATATTTGTATTTCTAAACATTACATACAAGGGTCAAAAGAAACCCTTTTGGTTATACAAGATGAGTACGGCAGAAAGTGAACACGACTCTGAGTCACGTGGCACTTCCATACATCCATACAACAATCAAGGACACTGCGTGTCTGTTTCAAGAGTGTTTCAGGAAGGTAACTTAACATTTCAAGCAAAGTCACAATGTCTGGCGAGTCAAGGTAGAGATCAACAAAGTCAGAGAGTATCAGGTAACATCGTGCAGTTTTGAGGTCCATTTAGGTGCATTTCTGGTCCATTTAGGTCCATTTCTGGTCCATTTAGGTGCATTTCTGGTCCATTTAGGTCCAATTCTGGTCCATTTAGGTCTGTTTATGGTCCATTTAGGTCCAATTCTGGTCCATTTAGATCCATTTAGGTCTGTTTCTGAACAACTCACTTGTTCTGGACCCATAGATTCAGTTCGGAATATGACCTGCTTCAGACATCATCCTTTAATAGAAAGCAGTTTCTTTTGCTGTTCAGATATTCACAGAAGTTTCTGTTTCTGCTGTTTCTGTTTCTGCTTTTGCTGTTTCTGCTTTTGCTGTTTCTGTTTCTGCTGTTTCAGATCATGCACTCTTCATGCACTCTAACAGTTCTTCACTCAATCACAGTCTACTTTGGGTAAGACCGGGAGTAGGAGTATTGCTGGTCCATAGGTGGTTGGCCCTGCATGGACTTGTACATATCAGGCTGCACCACCGGAACCATCTGACTATAGTTCATGCCATACTCTTGTTGGGAAATAGCCATGGACTGCATGGGGACTCCAGGAAGCATCCCCTCCACGGGCACATACGTTCCAGAAGGTACCATATCCACCGAAACATCAGCCACGGCCGAAGAGGCATGACCAATCGTGGAAGGCCGTCCCGAAGGGCCTGCCTGCAGGACGAACGGGTCACCATTCTTCTTTTTCTTATCCCGACACAGCGTACACACCTTATTGCGGCCATGGTCGTGTGGCTCCAAAGCCTTTGCGCATCGGTTGCAGTTGCCCATTTTTTCAAGGTTGGTCCGCCTGATCTTATCGTTTTCTCGGCACCGCTGGCAAACTTTAAAGTCATTAACACGGGAGCCCGAAGATCGGCGCCTGCCCAGACCCGAACCAAGACCAGAGTCAAGCCCAAGACCAGACCCAGACCCAGATCCAAGACCAGACCCAAGACCAAGACTTTGACCAGGACCTTGACCAGACCCAGGACCAGACCCAGGACCAGACCCAAGACCTTGACCAGACCCAAGACCCGAAGTTCCGACTCCACCAAGTCCACCTCCACCAGCAGAAATAATCAGATCACCAATCGGCCCCGAACAATGTACACATCGGCCATTAGCAGCGCGGCTGGCCTTTCGGGACCGAAGGTTGTTCCTGCACACAGAACATAACACATAGTTCTGCTCACTTGGTGGAATATCATTTCCACACCGCCGGCATGCGCCCTCCTTATCTTTAGTCTTTTTTTGCCACCGCCGTGACCGTTGTCTTTGAAGATCCCGACAATGGTTGCATAACTTATAAATCTTGGGTTCCATGGTTCCTCTGGCGGTGGACTGGCTTTTAGCCCGGAGAAGGTTTTGTACAAACTCTTTTTTGCAGCGGGAACAGCGGGTCAGGATGACGTTTTGAGGATTGGAGTTTTCATCTCCTGGGTTTGGGTTTTTGATTTGCTGTTGAACATGGAGTGGTGGGATCGGGGGTTTGAGGCCACGGGTTTGTTTCAAGGGGTCAAAATCGGCAAGGGGGTCCGAAAGCCCAAGATCATGGTCCTCTTTCTTCACCTGCACGTGGTCACCTGGAGCAGGCACAAGCATGCTGTTGATGACGGAGGAGCCGATATTGTAGGCGGAGTTGTTGGCAGCGATCAAGTTCGCGCCGAGCCCTGCAGATAGGTTGTAGGGTGTGTATGCAGGCACACCATGAGCGCCGGTCATAGTAGCACCGGGGCCGATAAAGTGACCACCGGGACCAGCAAGTGGTGGGCCGGATCCGGGGATGTGAGTGCCTGGTCCATGAATGGGTGCACCGATTGGGCCGGTTCCGAGGGTGCCACCAGCTCCGAGGGTGCCACCAGCTCCGAAGGTGCCACCCGATCCGAGGGTGCCACCCGATCCGAGGGTAGTAGTAGTGCCACTTCCGAGGCCGATAGTTCCGGGGAGCGATTTAATTGGAAGAGTGCCTAGATTCCCAGCACTCACTGACATGGCAAGAGATGCGGGGTTCCCGAGTCCATTTCCAAGGCCATTTCCGAGGGCACTATTTCCAAGGCCGTTTCCGAGGGCACTATTTCCAAGGCCATTTCCGATAGTGTTTCCGAGGGCAGTGTTTGGAGAAACACCCGTGCCTCCGGATCCACCCCCGGACCCGGGTACAAGCGGATACCCAAATAAAGCCCGTTGCCGCTTCGCCTCAATGTCCCGAACCTGCATGGCAACATCCTGCGGTACATACCTCGGATCGTTCATATGCACGTCCGTCTCCCCATACTCCTGGGATCCTCCTCCTCTAGTAACCCCTCGGACCCCTTGGGGTAAAACCGCCACTTGAGGCACTTGGCTCTTTATCTCCATGTTTTGCCGCATATACTCTTGTTCTTCGTATCCTCCTCGGTGTGCTATAGGCACTTGTTTCGGGTCAATAGGTCCCATGATATATGATTGGTCCATGAAAGGTGAAAGATTGGATTATTTGGAGAAGCTTAAACTTTGATTGAAAGTTTAGATTAGGTTGAAATGAGTTTTGGCAGTGAAACAGGTTGAAACAAGGTTGAAACAGGCTGAAACAAAGCTGAAACAAGGCTGAAACAAGGCTGAAACAAGGCTGAAACAAAGCTGAAACAAGGCTGAAACAAAGCTGAAACAAAGCTGAAACAAGGCTGAAACAAAGCTGAAACAAGGCTGAAACAGCTAATGAATTGTCCTAGAATGTTCTGGAATAAACTGATGGAATGATTTAAACCACAGTAAGTTTTGACTTTAAGCTTTGACTTTAAGTTTTGACTTTGGAGCTCTTAAACTGTCTGAAACAAAGATGAAACAATGATGAAACAACTGTGAAACAGATGAAACAGATGAAACAAAGATGAAACAAAGATGAAACAAAGATGAAACAAATGAATTTTTTGCCGATTAGTCAGCAGTAACAAAAATCTCGATACAACTCCAATTTAGATCGCTTAAAGTGTCGATTTATAGAAAAGAAATATAGATGGGGTTCCGAATAAGGAAGTTTCAGGCGATTGTATGACCGGAAAAGATCTATGGAAACAAATGACCGGTTGTAGGATTGTGGGAAAGAATACCTCGGTTTAAGCTTTGGTGAATGACGAGGGGGGGCCTCGGAATTGCGGTGGTGTGCAGTTGGGACCGGTAAGGAGAGAAGAGAACCGAGGGTCAGGAGTAGAAACGGGGGCAAACAAGGGCGGAAGTCGGGATATATCACACCAAAAAGAATAAAGAAAAGAGGCAAGGGTGTACGGTAGACCAGGTCGTGGTACCTGATATGCACTGCTGGATGCAGGACATGGCAGCGAGCCTGCTTCAGAGCGATTGCGCATGCGTACTGCATATAGCGCATGTTTTTTTGGGATCATGCACGACCCGTAATTCGCCCTATTGACGAGCCCCAGACTTCGAAATTTTTGCATTCAAACATTCAAAGGCTTCTTATAATCATCAATATAATGATGCCTCAATGTTTTTCTTCCTCTTAATTCTTCTTTGGTCATCATTGCCTGGACTGTTCTGTGCGGCAAATGCTTAAGGCGCGCTGCATGCGCGACGTCATTGCTACAGAAATTTTGTATGTAGCCATGCACGTTGTAGAGGGCAAGCATGAACCAGATCCGGATCGAAATCCGAGGCAGCTATGTGCCGGAACGACATGCTTTTAACAAGCGCCTTATCTAGAGTGCCGGACGACGATTGGATTTTTTAGCCCTGGAGGCAGCGGTTGCGGAATTCCACTGTTCGGAGGTGCCGCCAGTGCTGTATGTAGTCACCCTCGGTTTGGGCCAAGTGCATGGCTATACAGACAATCACTAACAATGTCGGTCTCCGGATCATGCATGTCGCGTATGTATCGATGCACAAATTGCGCTGCACTTGCAATGGAGATACACCAATTCTTTCCAAAAACATGGTTTAATAAAGCAAAATTTCAGTCCTCGGCATCTTTGACTTCAACATTCTCTAGCAAAATTTTGACCCTTGGGCTGTGTATTGGGCAATTGGAAATGTGCGTGGCGGCACACCCGTGCATCCCATTCCAAAAGACCGCGTCTGCTAGCGTGCGCCAAACATGCAGACAGACGACAAAATGCGACATTAAAAGCGCGAGGCAAAATAGACCGGGGGGGGCTTCCGGGGAACCGGTACACATGCTCGCTCATGGGCGCAAATATACACCGTTGGTGTGCCCATGCAGTATGTCCATATGTCCGGGGGTAACCCACATAGCCGAGGGCACTTGCCTGCAGTATCTCGGAATGTATAGCAGAAAATTAGCCATCAGACACATGAGTCTAAATTAAGCTAAACGGCCACGACGTGCCCCCCCCCACATCTCGGGGTTACGGTTAGCGGCGGAACGGCCACGGTCGCTTACTTATCTGCAGGCCCATTGATTTTCGGTGGCTGTGCGGGTATGAGCCTTTATTCCGTGGATTGTTTCCAAACAATTGATTCCTTGGATTGTTCTCGAGAATCGTACCTGAAACAGATTGTGTGTAAACTCCAGGTTTGAGAGTTTGTATGGTGGTTATGTGCCTTGGGCAGTGGTTATGTGCCCTTGCCCTGACAGATCGTGGCTAAAGCCAAAAATGTTTGGAGCCCGCATTTGCTGCGACGGCCAAGGCGATTGTGCTGGACTGCACATAACATTATAGTGCGCACGTGAATGGCACGTGAAAGGCACTTTGCAGGAATCAAACCTCCAAAACAATGAACACACAATCCGCCTGCTTTGGTAATAGAAAAAGTCTCGGCGTTTAAACAATGCGTTTCACCATAACAAACTTTCATTTTGATATTTCCCAAAACGGATCCAATATAGGTAAAGTCAGATTGAATTGGCCAAGGGAACTTGAGTGCTTATATGCCGGAGCACAAGTTCATAATGGGCAACTTCCATTTGAATCGTCTAAGTTTCAGGAAGTTCTGTCATCACAAGATTCTAAATGATTCATTGAATATGGAAAAAGGACACGTCACCCCCGAGAAATCCCGAAGCGCTGTGCTCAACTCTTACTTGAACCATATAAAGTGTATGTGAAGATTTTGAACAGTGAAGAGGAGAGACTGAACACTGAACACTGGAGACTGGAGATTGGAGATTCGAAAATAATCACTGAAGAGGAAAGACTGGAGACTGGAGACTGAACAGCGAAGAGGAAAGATTGGACATTGGACATTGGAGACTGGACATTCGAGATTGGAGACTGGACATTCGAAATTGGAGTTTGGAGTGTGGAGTTTGAGTTTGGAGTTTGAGTTTGGAGTTTG
>NLAC01002062.1:0-10272 GCA_002374635.1 Metschnikowia sp. 04-218.3
ATCCATAGTATATATCAGAATCCATAGTATATATCAGAATCCATGATATATATCAGAATCCATAGTATATATCAGAATCGATCAGAATCAATCAATGAAATTGTCATGTATAGTATTAGCATTCGCTCAGGAAAAAAAAGGAGGTAATATTTTCTAGGGGGAAATCGCGGTCCTTATATATTCTTTTGGAATTGCAGCCAATGCTCATGCATGTCGCCACCCAATATGCGCACTCTGAAACCCCCCGCACAAAATTGCAACCAACCGAATATAAAACCGCGTGTCCCCCCCTCTTATTTTGCCTACCACTTTTTTTCTCTACGGTTTAATTCTACGATACTACTCTTTTGGTCTAGTTCTGTTCTATGATTATTTTCTATGATTCTTTTCTATGAACTTTCCTATGAACTTTTCTATGAATTGACTTCTATGAATCAACTTCTATGAACTTTTCTATGAATCAACTTCTATGAATCGACTTCGATGAGTCTTTCCTATGAATCAATTACTACGAATCGACTGCTACGAATCTTCTTGGTCCGATTCTTTCCTATGATTCTTCTACTACGAATCAACTGCTATGAAGCAACTGCTACGAATCAATTACTATGAATCTTTTTGATCCGATTCTGTTCTATGATTCTTTTCTATGAATCCACTTCTATGAATCTTTTCTATGAACCTTTTCTATGAATCTTCTGCTATGAATCAAGTTCTATGAAGCAACTTCTATGAAGCAACTTCTATGATTCGACTTCTATGAGTCTTTCCTATGAATCTTTCCTATGAAGCAACTGCTATGAATCGACTTCTATGAATCTTTCCTATGAACCTTTTCTATGAAGCAACTTCTATGAGTCTTTCCTATGAATCTTCTTGGTCCAATTCTTTTGGTCTAATTCTTTTCTATGAATCGACTTCTATGAATCGACTTCTATGAATCTTTTTGGTTTAATTCTTTTCTATGAATCAACTTCTATGAGTCTGTTCTATGAATCTTTCCTATGATTCTTCTACTATGAACTTTCCTATGATTCTGTTCTACGAATCAAGTTCTATGAATCTTTTTGATCCGATTCTGTTCTATGATTCTGTTCTACGATTCTGTTCTATGATTCTTTTCTATGAATCAACTTCTATGAATCAACTACCATGAAGCAACTACTATGAATCAACTTCCACGGATCAACTTCTATGAATCAACTACTACGAATTGAATTCTATGAAGCAACTGCTATGAGTCTTTTCTATGAATCGACTTCTATGAATCGACTTCTATGAATCTTTTTGGTTTAATTCTTTTCTATGAATCAACTTCTATGAGTCTGTTCTATGAATCTTTCCTATGATTCTTCTACTATGAACTTTCCTATGATTCTGTTCTACGAATCAAGTTCTATGAATCTTTTTGATCCGATTCTGTTCTATGATTCTGTTCTATGAATCTTCTGCTATGATTATTTTCTATGAATCAACTTCTATGAATAGACTTCTATGATTCGACTTCTATGAACTTTTCTATGAATCAACTTCTATGAATTGACTTCTATGAATCAACTTCTATGAGTCTTTCCTATGAGTCTTTCCTATGATTCTGTTCTACGATTCTGTTCTATGAATCTGCTACTATGATTCTTTTGGTCTAATTCTGTTCTATGAATCGACTTCTATGAACTTTCCTATGAATCGACTTCTATGAGTCTTTTCTATGAACCGACTTCTATGAAGCAACTTCTATGAATCGACTGCTACGAGTCTTCTTGGTCCGATTCTTTTCTATGATTCTGTTCTACGATTCTGTTCTATGAATCGACTGCTACGAGTCTTCTTGGTCCGATTCTTTTCTATGATTCTGTTCTACGATTCTGTTCTATGAATCTTCTACTATGAATCTTTCCTATGAAGCAACTGCTATGATTCTTTCCTATGAATCGACTTCTATGAATCTTTTTGGTCCGAATCTGTTCTATGATTCTTTCCTATGATTCGTTTCTATGAATCTTTTCTATGAATCTTCTGCTAACATTCAGTTGGCCAATGAACGAACGTTCTTGGCGTGGTTGAAAACATCCTTGGTATTTGTTTCTGTAGGCATATGACTTGCCCAGCTTAGCCAATCAACAAAACAGAATTCCCAATTGACACTTCTTGGCATCACCATCAAAATTCCCCTTGACGATGATCGCAGTCATGTCCACTTTGGCCTGTCCTTTGATGAATCTTTCCTATGCACTTTCCTATGAACTTTCCTATGATTCTGTTCTATGATTCTTTCCTACGAATCAACTTCCACCAATCAATTACTATGAATCGACTTCTATTTATTGGGTTCTAATTTGATATGGTTCCTGATCCAAATTAAGAGCAGTTGTGATTACAAATTTACTGGATTACTATGAATGCTATACCAATCCAATGCTATACCCAATGCTACACCCAATGCTATACCCAATGCTATACCCAATGCTATACCATAGCATACCATAGCATAGCATAGGATACCATTTCCATGACATTATCCATCAATGCCTCCATCAATGCCTTTATCAATATGGTCTGCCGAAAATACCTAATGCTTCCTCCATATTCCTAATATTCAGTCTTCATGTACCAAAGTACATTTCCTCCATGGACGCAATTTTGTGGTGAATATACCTACTTGAATTGCATAATCCAAGCTATAGCGACTGATCAATGAACCAAGTGTTTGAGCTGATTTGCATGCTAATCTACTGTTTCTTTTTCAATGTGCTGTTCCTTAATTCCTATGTTTATTCATGTACTGGCTCTTAAGTCAGTAGTAATAATACTCTAATATTTAACTTGAAGCCCATGAAGTACCAAGATGTTTATTTACCTTTATGTGCAGTTACTTAAGTATATCGTCTTAAGCACTGGTCCTGCATATAGCCACACAATTCAATACTTTCAATGTACACTCTCTTAAATATATTATTCCTCATAAGTGCAGATCACTGCTCTTATTCGGGGTCCACTCTATATGCAGGCTTTAATTATTCACTCTATATGCAGTCTTAATTATTCACTCTATATGCCGTCTTAAATATTCACTCTATATGCATTGTTTTCTTACTCTGCGTGATGCAATGTACGATTCTAAACATAATTTGTTTTGTCCTGCACATAAATTTAAAAATGTCCTGCACACAAGTATCCCTATACACTACGACACATGATCTATTATTCCCAAAATTCCCATTTTTCATATTTTAAGGACCTCATATCCCCCAAATCTCGATTTTTCCCGAGTATTACTTGAGATCGCAGGTCCAAACCCAAACCCCAATTTTCCAGAATTTTCCAGATTTTCCAGAATTTTCCAGATTTTCCAGAACTTTCCAGAATTTCCAGAATTTTCCAGAAATTACCAAATTTTTCCAGAATCTCCCAAATATCCATTTTCCATTTTCCTTTTCCCAGAAATTGCCCTTTTAGTCGATTATGAAAGTCTCATCCACCAATTTCAGCCGTTTCTTCGTTCTTTTCTTAGCAATTTCTGCTGCTCCTTTCCGAGGATTAACCGTTTATTTCGCCAAGGATTTAGAGATATTTAAGAACCAATATTACCCAGACGAAAGGGTCTCAAATCAAGGTTACCTTTGCAGTCTGTACAGGAAGCACAAGTTCAGTGAAACGCCAAGGGAATGTATTTATGAGGTAGTGTGTGGAATCGGGATGGATCCAAGTGATGGCCCCTGTTTTTTTCCCGGAGAAAACCCCAGAGGATTCGTTTCTATAAGACGATTAGAGCGGATGGCGCCTATGTGCAGGAAACAATCTCTTTGTGGGTATCCCGAGAGTAAAAGACCATTTTTAGAGCAGAAAATTGGAGGAGGAAGTGAGAGTGATGAGGAGGATATGATGGATGAAAATTTGGAGGAAAAAAGCATTGAAAATGATGAAAATGGTATGGGGTTTGACCTGAGTGTGCGTATGCAGGACGACTCACCATTTAAGTTTTCTTTTGAGGATAAAGTAAAATCTGGAAAAGATTTTGAAACAAATTTGGGTTTAAACGATTTACAAGATTTAGAAGGTATGACTGAAGAGACTTTTGACCCGAAAGAAAACTCCAAACCTCCAAAATTGGATCATTCAAATGTTCAGTCAAGTTCCAGGGCTAAAAGTATTGAAAAAGAAGGTATTAAAGGTGGAATTTCGGGGTTTAAACGGCCATTTTTGAATCAGACGTCACGGAATTAGTTAGGAAGAGTTTTTCAAGTGAAAAATTCGATGTATTTTGGGAAATTTTGATGAAAATAGTTTTTTTGGGGTTATATGCAGGACAACCTATTTTTTCCTATAGAAATCAAAAGAGTATAAAGAACCTGGGCGATATTAAATATATTTATATATCATTCTTATATTCTACCGTAGTACTGTTTTTGACGTTTACCTATTGAGGTATATTTATTGGTGCTCATGACTCCTGCATGCAAACATGCATATATGCAGGAATACATCATACATGAAACTATAAGATAAAAGTACTAAAAGTACTGGATAGATAGAAACCTATTAAGTTGGTATAAAATAGAGAAGAGGGTGGTTTTGAAAACCTCATAGTGAGTAAGTAGGTTTTAATGTAGTGGTGGTGCATATAACAGTAGATATAGTAGTGTCGATTAGTAGCATGGACTAATAAAATGTACACTTCTTTATCCCAGTACTTTTGGGTGTACTTTCCTGTTTTGCCTGTCAATCTGTATGGCTCTGTTTGAATATTTTCGACTCCTCGTCGGAGTTGCAGTAACCTTTTTTTGATGAGGCACTTCAAGAGATGGTTCATCATCTCAAGGTCTTTGATATTCATGTCAAGGTCTTTGATAATCATGTCAAGGTCGAAATCCTTGAAAAGTAGCTTAATCTTCTCCTTCATTATCACTAGCCTGAGACTAGCTTCTCATCATGCTGGA
Source organism: Metschnikowia sp. 04-218.3 (assembly GCA_002374635.1). Classification (NCBI taxonomy): domain Eukaryota; kingdom Fungi; phylum Ascomycota; class Pichiomycetes; order Serinales; family Metschnikowiaceae; genus Metschnikowia; species Metschnikowia sp. 04-218.3. The sequence goes on from NLAC01002062.1 coordinate 4,938, forward strand.
GCTCACATTGTTCTCTGAGCTGTAGTTGGAAGCTGGACTGTTTATCTTGGAGAGCATAGATGATATATCTTTGAACTTGCTTTTGACGGTGAGTTTATTCATCTGTCCACCATTGCCACTCTTCAGTGGGCTTGGTCAGTAGGCTTGAGTTGTCCACCTTTGATAAAAGTGCCGGCTTCTAAGGCTAACGTCATCTGATGCTGTGCAATGAGAGCCAAGAGGCAAGAGGCAAGAGCCAAGAGCCAAGAGCCAAGAACAAGTCGATTTGGTTTGTAAGAGTCCAGCTCGCTTCATCAACCACTTGGCCTCACGAGGCACGGGGAACTTCAGTAACCCCTGAAAAATTGCAACACCAACGGTAACCTCTGAAAAATTGCAACACCAATGGTAACCCATTCGAGGCCTGGAGAAATCATGGAATAGGCCAGTTTGATATATATTAGGTTCAGTATTTCATCCCTAATTACTTATCCCTGATTAGTTGACTGGAACTATCATCTAGTCTAGTGAAGAAGTAACATCTCAGTAAATTTGAGATTGTTTCTGTTAACTAGAATACTAGGAAGTCGCCATTTGCTGTCCTCAATAAATTTGATACTTGGAAATCCAGGGGGGGGACCTCCTCCTTATATAGTCGCACCGTAGGGGGGCTGTAAAACAAAAGGGGAGGGGAGGGGTCGCGTCCTGCATATAACGCGCGTTTCATATGCATCCTGCATACAGGAATATGCGCGATGCACAGCTCTCATCTTCACTCGCATGTATTGACTGTAAGTAGTACATATTCGGGTTTGCTTACTTATTCTACACTTAGATATTTCACAACTATTGTATTTCCTAATCCTGGTGACTCTCCCTCTTCTTTCACAAATACAAAAATGTTTCTCCAGCCCCCTAATAAGCACAGGGGACTGACCAAATGTCTTGCCCGATATCGTCTCTCAAAAACCGAACGTCTGCTTTCCATTCGGCTGAATAATCGACTCGACAACAGTACCCTACTGCTGACTTCCGATTGGCTGCTCCAATGCAATTTTCCAAAGCGTCCTTTAATTCTCTCTTTGGAATCTTGGCCATGCAAAGCTGTCTCCCGGCTTCAACATGTACGGCAACGAACATTCTTCCATCCCGATATATCATTCCTCCATGGCATACGAAGCTTGATTGCAAATAAATTGTTTGCAATAAAGTTTCAGAGTTTGGCCAATACCCGACTCCGGCAGCAATCATCTTACCCCTTCGTATCCTTGTTACGTACCAGTTTTCATTGAGCCACACCCGGGCCTTTCCTTTGAATTGTTTCCACACCAAGTCCATATATTTACATCGATAGTCCCGATGTTTTTCCAGATAGGTTTGTTCCGGACACCCTACTTCCTCTTCAAGATTAGCTCTAGTAGGCCTGTTTAGGGTTGGACTCTCCGTTTCCTGTACAACATTTTCCTTGACTTTGGCTCGAACACTCTCCAATGTATCTCCTATTTTCACTTGGTTCATCAAGATAGGTAATACATTGACATTATCTTGACCTCCTTCATCTCTCTTTTGATGTTGTTGCTCTCCTATCTTGGTGATGGTTCCACGTAATTCCTCATGCCCAGAACTTCTTCCATTTTCATCCAAAGTGCCTGATCCAGGCGTTGGATCACTGGTAAACTCATATAAAATGTTTGGTGGGACCAATGAAGTTTCCACCGTGGTTTCTGAATCATCGCCACTCTCTGGGTTAGCTAACACTTTTTCAATAGGAATAGGATTGGTGTTTGGATCAACTGTTGAGTAAGCAGTTGTTATTGCTATGGCTAGCATTAATATTGTGTTGTAATGCATTTTGTTTGGTGGTCAAAAATTGTCATTTGTATTGGGGGGGGGGGGGGGGGGGGGTTTTTTTTTTTTTTTTTGGGGGGGGGGGGGGGGGGGGACTGGCTATTTATATTCATTTTAGGGGGGCGGTTTCACCCTTATTATAATATGCATGTGCAATGTACATCTCACATGTTTGTGTATGCATGTAACATGTTTGTGGATGCATCTAACATGGTTGTAGCTGCATCTAACATGGTTGTAGAAACAGGATGCAGAGATGAAACGATTACATAACTGTTTTAGTGAACGCATTAGTCAATGCAATGCTTATATACAGGAACATCAACGTATAGTCCCTAACATGCAGTCCCTCACATGCAAGCCCCAACATGCAAACCCTCACATGCAGTCCCCAACATGCAAGCCCCAACATGCAAACCCTCACATGCAGTCCCCAACATACAGTACACAAGTACAACAGATTTACAACATCTAGCTATGGCCAATATAAATAGATCCAAATCCCACTTCCTGAAGGCGTCTCACTTTTTTTTTGACCATTACATGAAAACACCACCTCCCTTGCAAAATCAGCCTTAGCCCCTATTATCCTTCTTTTGTCCGCTAATACTTACCCAGTCTGATCCCAACCTTAATCTGGACAATTGGGTGTTTGTGGTCACAGCATGACCATTTTCACTAGGCAAGCTTTGCCTGATTTGACGGGGAATTGATTCTTTGGGGAAGCAGAAGAAGCGGAAAGAGTTGGAATAAAGGAGGCGATGAAAAAGACTTTAATCAATAACAATTTCCACCCAACCTTATGAATTACCTTATGAATTACCCTATGAATTACCCTATGAATTAACTTATGAATTACCTTATGAATTAGTGTATCACTGGACTTTGGTTTGTTGAAAATCCAGGTCTCTAGATCAATATTTGGCGCAAGGAGTGTAAGATTTGATCGAATGAAGCATGTGTGCAGAAACCATTTCCACAGCTATTGTTTAGAAGGTAATGTGTGACTCCTTAAGCAATTGGAACCATGAAAGGCCCCTTTTCTTTCGTTTACCCCCTTTCTTTCGTTTACCCCCTTTCTTCCGTTTATCCATTTTCTTAGCCGGGATAGAAATCAGACCATTTATTCTTCTCCATCAGCATCACATGCTATCATGAAAACCTGCCCATTGTTTTCGCCCCTCTCATCGCCTGCTTGGGCAGAATCCGTCATTTCAGGGACCTTCTATGCAAACTTGGAAATCATGTATCTGCGCTTTCCGGATCTTCCTAACCTGGCTTCAAGTCGGCGAGCCACCCTTATGAAAGCAACCTGGCCGACCCTACGGAGTTCACCGGAGCTGAGGACAAAACTACGCTTATGGTTCCAACCGGGAAGCGGTAGGCTTGCCGGCTCTTTTTTCACTGTGGCTTTTTTTCACTATGGATTTTTTTGATTCCTGTTGTGACAGTCAACCTTCCAGGGCTTTGTTTGCAAAGTTCAATGGTACTATGGAGCCACTTGAATTCTGTATCTACCCACATACTGAATCCTTCCAATGATGGTTGCAATAAACAATTGGATTCCCATTTCAGTCATATTCCTAAGCCCAATTAGACGTTGGATAAAGGTGGAAGCGTCCGCAATGCCATTACTTTGGTCCGGTTGTATGGTGATATTTTAGAGGGAAGACATCATTACTACAAGGAGAATTTCTCAGCCATGAGTAGCTGGAGATCTACTTCTTACATCACAAAAGAGGATATATCATTTTGAGACATATTTGAAGAAGGTGATAATGGATTGAAAGTCTCTCAGGACCAAATTGCACTACCTTTCCCATCAGTGGCACAGTGGTCAGCCTAATTCCTCTGCTCCGAGGAAATGACTACATTATTGACGAATTACACAGTCCAAGAAGTCAAGCCCACTCTGGCACTGATACTGAGTGCAGGCCCAATTTCCAGGTGGCTGTTTATGTGAAGTACTAACATTCTGATGGACCTATTTGAAACTTGGTGCTAATATGGTCCACTTTCCCACTACTTTATGCAGTGCAGCATGGTCAGCTACAAGATGCCATTATATCTAAGGTATATTTTATTCCTGTATTTAGATACGGGGGATTTAAAAGGGAAGATACCAGACCAAACTATTGAGCAATTGAACATATTGAATATGAGTGAACTGAAGCATGAGGATGAAACAGGTTGAAAATTGTTCAAGAAACAGAGGATCGTGAAGTATCTGCAGGATTGTAAAGTATCTGCAGGACTATACATATCTGCAGGACCATGGAGTATCTGCAGGACCATGCCTTTGTGCATGAGTAAATGGTCTGTGATTCTAGACACATGGGCTAAACAAGACTGAAAATTGACTTACTCGATGATATCATTTATCGTTCTGAAATTCCAAAGTTTGATATGGCTGACGGGTGTGGAACCTTGAATACTGACCCAAGGGACCTGCACAGTGGACCAAGTGAGGCGATGATTCACTCTTTTAAAGCCAAAAAAAAAGATCAAATATCTAATAATGATTTCATTTTGAGTGAGGTATAGTGGTCTGGATTTTCTCTATTAAAATTGTTGGAGTTGTGAATTGAAGGCCGTGAGTATATGCAGTACGCGCCGTTATGCAGGACACGCTATATAAATATAAAGAGTATAATTATTCCAAACACTTTGAAATATACTTGAACCTGTTTAAAGAATATTAATTGGAACTGTATCCAGGATATTAAGTGGTTCTTGCTTGTAGAATCTGATTCCTGCATATAGGCCATCACTTAAGTTCTGCATACACTCTGAATACTGCATACAAACCATTATCCAAATCCTGCATATACTCTGAATATTGCACATAAACCCAAATCCTGCATACAATCCGTATAACAAAGAAACATGACGATTCAAAAGCTAAGAACGCTTTAAATGATTTCAATCAAAAACCTTAGAGAAGTTGAAGTAAAGGAATTTCAAACTCAAAAGAAAAAAGTCTAGAAATGGATTTTCAAAACGAAAAAAAACATACCAAAAAAAGAGTCTTTGAAATTTAAAGATTCCAAATTCAGTTCCTTCGATTTCCTCCAATTCTCCTCTTTTTCCTCTTCTTCTTTAGAAATTCATCGTTTCATTCATAAAACTGAGCCCAAAATGAGACGTTTCAATACCCTTTAGAAGAGAATGGAACCTTGATTTTTTGTAAAAACCAACGACAAGAAAGATTTCTGGCCATTTCTGGAAATCACTCTTATGATTTTCTGGCCATTTNGACGTTTCAATACCCTTTAGAAGAGAATGGAACCTTGATTTTTTGTAAAAACCAACGACAAGAAAGATTTCTGGCCATTTCTGGAAATCACTCTTATGATTTTCTGGCCATTTGTGGAAATCACTCTTATGATTTTGTGGCCATTTGTTGTTGTATGCAGAAGTAATTGAAATGAATTCCTTGGTTCATTTTGGTCCTGCATCCAGACTCTCTTGAGTCCACCAGACTTTTCGTAGCTTCAAGAAAATGAAT